>CAUYON010000242.1:0-23882 GCA_963573935.1 Arctocebus calabarensis
ATATACAATCAGAAATATTTTGATCGTACTGTTAAAGATAGCCTTCATGGCATTTTCTTAATCACTATACGAAGACATTGATATTCTACATTTAATAAGTTTCTTTCTTTTTTTTTTTAACATTGTGGTAGAGTTTTATTAAGAAGTGAGAGATGCCTATTCTAAATTACAAACATTACCAGTTATACTGGGAGAAGAGATTCTGTTAGGAAACAATGTTGTTCATGACTTTAAGTACCCGGATATTTTGTGGGAATATACCTGAATGTGGATATGGTAATTCTTTTTTTTTTTTTTCAATTGACATGTGTTTTATTATTCTTCATTACATTATTTTCCCTCACCCCCCAGTGGTAAGACAGAATCTTTTCACAGAAAAGAATACAGGAAACACTAAAGCTCCTGGTAGAGGGAGAGAACTCCAGTAGGGAGAGAGAAGTTCTCTCCGTTTCTCTCCTGGTCTTTCCCCATCTCCTCCTTTAGGCCGTTAGTCTCAGGGTATACATAGGTGCATGAGTTCCCTGGCCAGGAAACGAATGAATACAGTCCCTTCCGCCAGGGCCAAGGTGAATGAATGTGTCAATGAATGGATACAGTCCATTCATGGAATTGAGGCCTAGGAAATTCACAAGAAATTGACCTAGGCATAGGAGATGGGGTTCCACATTTAGTCCTAAGTGTGAAGTGAAGGAGACACCAAGGCACAGGTGTCCCCTGGGCAGTTGTCCAGCCTTTTTGGCAATTGGAGTCTCCGGTGGAGGTTGGAGGTCCCCCTCCCTGCCTGTCATCTAGCCCGCTGGCTCTTCAGCTGGCTGCCACACCACCCACACTGCCAAGGAGGAGGCGGAAGGTCCACCAGCCCCGCTGAGCTGGCTAGGGTGCCAATTGTCCTGCATCAGTTCTCCCTCTCCGAGTAGAAACTCCAATTGCTGTTAGGGAAAAGGGGCGAAGACTCGATCTAACTGCTTCCTGCTGAATCGGGCAATGATAGAAGAGGGCAGTTGGGGTTTCTCTAGAGGAGAGTGATACAGGGGTTCATGGACTGGAACCATCTTTATTGCGTGTGGCTTGATGACATCTCTGGAAAACACAAATCTGATTAGTGTATTTAGTAATAGGCAAAGGTAGAACAGCGTCAGGTCAGAAGCATTTACTTAACAGATAGAACTCAAATAATTATAGAGGTGTGAGCTTTAAAATTGTTAAATCATTGCTAAAGCCACTTGTTCTAATGCAAAATTAAAATGCTTAAATAAGTGATAGATCTGGACAACAAAACAACTTTGTCCTCTTTTCAGGGAAACATGAAAAATGTAATTTTCGAGTTTGAAATTCCATATACGTTCCATCATCCCTTTCTTTTCCTTTAGGAAATCTGCACTTTATTTTAAAGTAATCTCATGCTCTTGGAACACACCCACTGATGGTCTTTACACAAAAGCAGCTCTTCTGAATCTAAAGAGTAAGTGAAACACTAATGAGCCAAGGTTAACACGTGAAAAGAAATCAGACCTTTTGCAGAACCACAAACACCCCATGAAACACACACACAGAGGGAGAGGGAGGAGTTTTAGGTTTTTGATTTTTCTAAGTGGAAAGAGGGGGAAAAAAATCCAAACATGCACAATTAAAGGAGCAAAATCAAGGTTAAAAACTCACTTTGGTATTTTAGAGTTAATAAAGAATTACATAATTTATGAATATTCAAACTGGCTCCTGCTTTTCCTTGGTTACTTGTGTTGAAGTCCATCCTGGGATCCTCAGGGTCGCAAGTCCTCAGGTTCTCAACCTGTGGGCCATGACGCACAGGAGCTGTATTAAAGAACCGCGGCTTTAGGAAGGTTGAGAACCACTATCCTAAGCCATTTGTGTTTCCATGACTCAGTGAGAAGAAAAAATAGGAGAACATGAGAAAGTCATATAGACAGGAGCAATGGAGCCAAAGGGACTTTCAGAGACGTTTCATACATAAGCTCACAGCATTTACATTTTAGAACCTTCTTACCTAAAAAGCAGTGTTTGGAATTACTGGCCTTTATGTTTTTATTTGAATTTAAAACTATCATTTTAGGTATCAGTTTGATATTATTATCATTAGACTTCCATGCCATGACCTCAGTCTGTTTATTTGCACGTGTGTATATATATTTGTATGTACGTTTGTGTGTATTTTCTATCTAGTGTTCATATTTATTACAACTTGTGAATTACCTTATTATTCCTTACAGCCAATTTTCTCCCTTACTAGATTTTAAGCTTCTCACCAGCACTGTTTTTTATTCATCTAGAGATTCTCAGTGCCTCCAGAAGTTCCTTTATACGTGTAGACGTCAGCGTGTTGTTGAACGAGAAACTCCTCCAGAAATAAAGCTAATTAGTGGTTCTCAGATTTAATAGCACATTAAAATTACCTGTAGAGCTTTTAAAATAATCCCTGTCACAGCCCCACCCACAGAAATCGGCTTAATTGGTTGAGGGTGGGGCTTTGCACAGGTTTTTCTTATTTTTAACGCTTTCCAGGTGAACATGTTTCACATAGATCAGTAGCAAAGGAGATGCATGTTACTTCTGTCTGAGCCGTTGACACCCAGCCCTTGTTTCCCCTAAACCTAGATCTATGCCTTTTTTTTAGGCTTATTTTTTTAATTTATGGTTGTACCTTTTAATTAACTGACTCTCTGATTTTATTTGCCTTTACTTTAAATTAAAATTGCACGCACATGGTTGGAGTTCAGAAGGAGATCATTTAATCGTATTTCTCTTCCCTCCCTAGTCCTAAAACTGGCAGACTTGGAAATATCAGCTTCATGAATGATATTAAGCAGATTTGGACCCCCACCCCTTGCCCGATAGCCACATGGGCCACCTGTCGGTCCAGTGATGCACCACTGAAGTAGGAGTCTTGGTCATAGACTGAGGGAGTCACCCTCTGTGCCTGGGGAGCATTACACATAGAAAAGCAAATGCCCCAGCTTCGTGGGCAAGCCAGGCGGAGTGGGCCTGAGCTGCACCTGTTCACTTTTCCCTCCCAGATTTTCCATCTCATTCCTCTACAAACCCAGGAGAAATGGATTGCCTCCCTTCCTCTCCCCAAAACACACACTCACACACACACAATTTAAAACCAATAATGTTAGAGGCAATTATTTTAAAGGTTTAACTCTAGTCTGATTGCCCCTTCCTCAAAACTTGTTATGGCTTTCTCTTTATTCCTAGGATTTTAATATTTACAACAATCTTCCTCCACAGAGGTCTTTTCTTACTGTATATACAGATTCTCAGTAGAATCTTCCTTTTGTCAAAGACACAAAAGACCATTTTCATTTCTTTTCTTTCACTTTTTATATTCTCCTTCTGCAAAGACAGTTGTCTGACCCTCTGTGTTGATTCTCTGAAAATATATCTTTTTGTGTGTGTGTGACTTCATTTTTTATTCTTCTATTGGTACAGAATAATTGCACATATTGGGGGATACGTGGGATACTTTGATACATGCATACAATGTGTAACAGTCAAATTAGAGTATTTAAGATATCTATCATCTCCTTTGAACATTTCAAATCTTTACTTCTAGCTATTATGAAATATACAATATATTCTTTTGTTATTTGCATAAATGTATGGGGTACAAGTATAATTTTCTTTTATTAAATCATAGCTGTATATATTAATGCAATCATGGGGTACAATGTGCTGGTTTTATATACAATTTGAAATATTTTCAGCACCAGTTCAATGAAAATATTTCAAATTCTATATCTTTTTTTTAATGGTTCTCCTTTTTTCCTTCTCTTTTGTATTTTTCCTACATCCTGAGAGACTTCTGCCATCTTATATTCTAATTGTATATGGTTATTTTTTTCACTATAATTTTGAATTTTAGTCCACTTTTTCTCTTCGTTGTTTTTAACAAATACAGTGTGTCCCTTGCGATCTTAGTTCAGCAATGCTGTCCCCCATCCCCTGGCACTGTCTCTAGTTTCTTCTTTTTGCTCTCCTCTCTTGCTTTTTTTCCTCCTCTTTTTTCTCCCTGTGTGTGTGTGTGTGTGTGTCTTTTCTATAGAACTCGTACTTCAAGTGTACACTGATCATTTGCTGTTCTTTCTTAACCAAGAGTGGCAGTTGGAACCCAGTTGGAAATTCTGTATGGAGAAAGGGCTTATCATTTGGTAAAAATCATTGTAGGATGAAAGCCAAATTTGTTCACCAGTGAGTTCCTGATGTTAATACTGAATTTTTCCTCATAAATTGTTCTGTTTCTCAAGAGAAGAATATTCTTTCTCTCTGTTAGCACATTCTAATATGTGTATTAGGATTACATATAGAGGAATGAAGGAAGGAAACTAAAGATACTGTTTAGAAATTTGAGCCTAATCTCCACATTTTCACCCCTAAGCATCTCTTCTGCTCTTCTGTGGGCCCCGAGTCGCTGAGTATCCACTCTGCCCCCCGTAAAAACCTATCTTCCATTAGCTGTCTGGTGGTACCAGGCTGGGCGCATCCCTGGATGTCCATCAGTCCATATCCTTAGGCTTTGTCAGTTCTCCTGTTTTCAGTTTGCACTTCACACCTGGTTTCTCCAAGTTGTGAACATCTCGTGTTCTATAACAACTGTGCCTTTTAATTGAGGTGCACAGACCCTTTATATTTAGTGTAGTTTCAGATATACTTCCCACTGTTTATTTTCTACATGTCACATCTCCTTTCTGTTCCTTTTTTCCCTCTACTTCTGCTTCCTTTGGGATTATGTATTTTTAAAATACTTCATTTTATATATCCTCTTTGGGTTATCAGGTTGTTTTCTTTGTATTGTTTTAATAGTTCTTTTAGGCTTAGCTCATTCAGTCTTACCTCCTTCTACCATGTTTCACTTCAGTGTACTCCTTAGATACTGCATTTTTCACAAATAGAAGGTTGTGGCACCCTGTGTCAAGCAAGTCTATTGGTACAATTTCTCAATAGCATGTGCTTGCTTTGTGTCTCTGTGTTGCATTTTGGAAATTCTAGTAATATTTCAAGAATTTTCATTGTTTTATCTGTTACAGTGATCTGTGATCAGAGATCTTTGATGTTACTATTGTAATTGGGGGCACCACAAACCATGCCCTTGTAAGAGGGTGAGCTTAACCATTAGATGTTGGAGATGTTCTGACTGCTCTGCTGACCTACTGTTCCCTCATTTCTTTTCCTCTCCTTGGGCCTCCTATTCCTTGCAACATGAAAATATTGAAATGAGGTCAGTTGATAACCCTTCAATGGCCTCTGAGTGTTCAAGTGCTGGGACTAATTACACATCTCTCTCGCAGGGATGTCCAACCTTTTTTCTTTTCTGCCATATATTGGAAGAATAAATGTTATCTTGGGTGACACATCAAATATACAAAGACTAAAGAAAGCTGATGAGCAAGAGAAAAAAAGGTTCCTGCATGCTTTTCATGGTATCTGACACCACAGATGAGCAAAACAGTCCTCTAATAATCCACATGTGGCCCACAGGGCACAAGCTGGACACCCCTTATGTCCTTTGTAGCTTTTTAGAAAGCTAAAAAGTGATTCATTAAGCTTAGGGAGGAAGGCTCATCTGAAGCCAAAACAGGCCCAAACTTCGGCTTATCACAGCAAATATTTAGGCAAGTTGTGCACATAAAGGCCAAGGGAAGGAGAGTGAAAACCTTACACCAGCAAACACCTGTGATAAGGAAGCAAAACAGCTTTACTGCTGAAGTGGAGAAGGTTTGAGTGGTCTAGATAGGAGATCCAAGCAGCCACAACATTCCCTTGATCCAGAACAAGGGCCTAGGTCTCTTCCCTTCTTCCTATTAAGGCTGAGAGAGGTGAGGAAGCTGCTGAAGAGAACTTTGAAGCTAACAGGTTGGTTCTTAACATTTAAAGAAAAGACGTCATCTCGGAAGCATGAAGTGTAAGCAGCAAGGGCTGACATGGACGTTGTCACCAGGTCTATGTTACCGTAAAGAGCAACATGAACGGGAGTCGGGAAGAGGTTGAATCCAATCTCATGGGTGACTCTGAGGGGCTCCAGACTTCAATGGAGCAGGTGGTGGGAGTAGCAAGAACAGTGGGATTAGAAGCGGAGCCTGAAGATGGGACTGAATGCTGCAATCACGTGGCAAAGCTTGCAGAAAAGGAACTGCTCCTTAGAGCACAGAAATGTTTACTGGCTATGGAGAAATCTACTGGTGACAGTGCCATGATCATGTTCAAATGACAACCAAGGCTCGCTCCTTAGAGCACAGAAATGTTTACTGGCTATGGAGAAATCTACTGGTGACAGTGCCATGAACATGTTCAAATGACATCCAAGGCTCGCTCCTTAGAGCACAGAAATGCTTACTGGCTATGGAGAAATCTACTGGTGACAGTGCCATGATCATGTTCAAACGAAAACCAAGGCTCGCTCCTTAGAGCACAGAAATGTTTACTGGCTATGGAGAAATCTACTCGTGACAGTGCCATGATCATGTTCAAATGACAACCAAGGCTCGCTCCTTAGAGCACAGAAATGTTTACTGGCTATGGAGAAATCTGCTGGTGACAGTGCCATGAACATGTTCAAACGACAACCAAGGCTTTAGGATAGCACATAAACTCAGCTGATAAGGCAGCAGCAGAGTCTGAAAACAAACAGCATCACATGTTACAGAGAAACCTTCCATAAAAGGAAGAGTCAGTCCACGTGGCAAACGTCCTTGTCTCATTTAAAGAAATTGCCACAGCCACCCCTGCCTTCACTACCGCCGCACTGACCTGCCTGCAGCCATCAGCCTAGGCAAGCCCCCCACCAGCACTAAGATTGGTAGCATTTTTGAGCATACGTGATTTTTAAATTCGTACAAGGTATGTAGATTGGTTTTGGGGGGGAAGTGCTGTTGGACACTACAGTATAAACATAAATTTTACGTGCACTAGAAAAAAAAATTATGTGACTTCCTTTGGTGCAATATTTGTTTTATAGCAGAGATGTGAAACCGAGCTGGTAATATCTCCCAGACACGCCCGTACCTGTATATTTAGATACACTATCCCTGCGCTAGAACAATCTTATCTTCCCCTGATAGAATACCACTTGCTGCGGGCTATCTTCAAGTGATGCTGTCTCACTTTGCACACAGCACACCACTGCTCTAGCCTTGGATAGTTTTACAGGCAGGGACTGATAAATACTCGGCTGAATAATCTGGGAGCCCCTCTGCAGATCTCTTGTCTCTGGTGTTTGGCCCTGAATTTTTGGCCTCTGTAGATTTCCGTCTCTGTCCTTGGTCCCTGGAATATCTCCAGGTTCTGCCTGGTTTTCTTCCTTGAGCCGCATCCTGGAGATGCTCCTTTGGCATTAAACCGGGGCAATCATATGGCTCACTTTAGTTGTTTTTCCTCTCTCAGAATCACTGTGCACAATCACTGTCTTCTGTTGCTATATGACCGATGTTTTGATAACCATTGTTTCAGATATTTTAATCCGGTGGGGGGTTTTTTCTGGTTGTTTCAGGGGAGAGTATAAACCTAGTTCCCTGTTGCTTCATCCTGGCTGAAAACAAGATGTGCTTTCATTCACATAAGAACGTGTTGTTCTGTGTTCTCTGGTGTCTGCTTTCCTTTCCCTTTGTTCTTGTGGGTTTATGCCTTTTTTTATTGTCATTTTAGTGGTATTTCAGGAGAGAAGGGTGGGTATTTGTGGATAAAGAACTGATGGTAGATTGATCACATGCATTTAAATCTCCATAATATTTTTCATTGTATAACTAGGGCTGACATTTGAGACCAGAACTGACTGTTGATATGAGATATTTTTGAAATTTCTAGTATTAAAGATGGGTTTAATAGAGAGGGATTAATGGACATACTTTGCCAGCTGTTAACCATGATCAAATTACTAGTTACAGGTACAAAATATCTTCACAGGTTGCCTAGAGATTTAAGAACAATGGCACATCCAATCCATGTTGACTGATGAGCAAGAATAACTTCTGTCCCCTTTTTGTATCCCTCGGTCTGTGATCCTGACAGTCTAGCATGTGTCCTAGGGCAGGTCAAGGACACGTTGCCCGTTGTCACACTAATTCAGTAAACACCAATTCCCTTCCATATTTTCCTAAGCACCGGTGATATGCCACAGTGAATAAGGCACAGTCTTTGTCTTCAGGGTCTTCATAATTTCAATTCTAAGGGCATTTTGATAAGGAAATTCTACAAGGCAAGTCTTATGACCCAAGTTAACAGTTATTGAATGGTGCTACAGACAGCTACTAGATGATGCTCCTGGGATATAGAGAAAGGATCAACCCAGTGTATCATGTTGACCAAAAGCTAGATATAGTCTGCAAAGGGGACTCACAGATTCTGAAAACACAAATCAGGGCTTTAGAGATGGGAGGTGGTTTCCAGGCAGAAGGCAGTTGCATTTGCAGAGAAAGAGAGCTGTGAAGAACAGCCTAACTGCCAGCCACTAGTGTGAGAGCTGCCATGGCAGGCAGGAGGGCTGGGCAGAGGCGGCCCGGCTCACAGGGAAGGCAGCAGTGATTCCGTGGGAAAGGTAACACCTGTGAACTTGCACAAATGTGGAAAGCTGTGATATCTGTGATCTAAGAAACGTGCTAGCCTCACACTCAGCAATGAATGAAGAAAGGGGAATAAGAAATGGAAACTAAGAAAAGGAACATTTCACTGCTTTTAAAAACCTTAAAGCTCATGATCTTTTAAGTCTCTTACACTCGTAGAGCTGTAATACAATTCAAGTGGTCCTGGGCAAAGCCTCCAAGTCTTTATTTTAAAAGGTTGAGATGATCGGGCATTCCTTGCACTAATTTTAATCTCATTTAATGGATTCCTTATTAAGCCAGTAATTCATATTGATCAAAAGTTAAAATTTACAAGTCATTTCTGTATGTTTTTCTCAGAACATTTCTTCTCCTTGTGGAGAAGGCTGGAAATGTTTGTGTTAGTCCCTCACATGATGGTCTACTGTAAGGAATGTTTTGAAAATTCTTAAACCTTAAACGGCACATAGTAATCATGCACAATTGTATAAATCTGGCATAGATTAAAAACCTAGGGTTTCTCGAAGTAATGTCATCCTGTTGGTAAGTCTCATATTTACTCCTGAGTTGCTAAGAAAGAAATTAGGTGATTATTCTAATAGCATCTAAATTGGTCCTTAATTACCTCATCTTGACTATTCACAACTAAGTGTGTCTGAATATACACACTAGGATGTGATGTTATTTTTCCCTTCTAAGCTATTTTTCAAGCAAAAAGCATAATTAATCGTTGAATCCCAAACCCTAAAATAGCGACTCCTAGAAGGATATCTGTTTCTAAGCAGGGCCCTCCCATGCAGAATTCTAGTCTCTGATGCAGCGTACAAGACACAGCATCTAATAAATATTGACTGAATGATCTAATGACAGTTCTAGAGAGGGTTCGGCAGATTGTTAAATGAGGATGATAGAAATTAGGTGTATATTTGAGATTTATACATTAAAGATGAGCAACGAAGGAGGCATTAACTTGCACAAATTGTCCAATGAATGCATTCCATCGTGACTTTCCGTCATTTACTGATCCAAACTTTGAAAACTATATAAAAGGGCTAAGGAAGAACAGACTAGAAAGACTTTCACACGCAGGCCCAAACTGAGATTTCCTCGCAGCCCCCAGCTGTGAGGGTGCCCCAGACTTTTGTTGAGAGGATGAAACCTCAGAGTTGGCTTTGTCGTTAGCGGCTCTTAGGAAAACCACGGGCCTAGCAGATAACAGTGTTCTGGTCCCTCGCAGTGGCAGTGCACAAATGGCTTGAAATGGAGATTTCACTGAGACGCAGGCACATTTACTCAGGGTCTACAAACTTAAGAGTCTAAAGACATTTTGCTGACACAGAAAGGGTGAGGAATATAACTGTTTCAGGCAGAAGTTGCGCATTAGAATATTACATGTTAAATGAGCAGATGCAAGTTGGATGCTGAGCACATAATGAGTGCTCGGTAAATAGGATGTGTACAGACACTTGTCAGGGAATTCGATACGCTCGGGGCATCATCTGTGTATACGTCATGCTTTGTTTAGAAACTTTATCTGACAACTTACAATTGAACAGGAAGTGCACGCTTTGCTTCCATTCTCCTGTACAGCCCGTACTCCTGCTGGGGTAATGTATTTTTTGTTTTAAGCAACTGTTTGGTAAAGGATACTTACTAGAGAGCTCCTGTGTCGTGAATGGGTTATGAGCCAAAGCTTATGTCTGAGGGTTGGGTTTTGAAATGAAAGCCACATTCTCCCATTGAAGCTCTGTTGCATGTGCATAGCAGGTTCCCCCAGCGGTCCGCAAAGGCCTGCTTAGCTCACTCTGGATGTCAGCATAGCACTGGTCACAGCAGCCCATTCCATATGATGTAGCAGAGTTAGTTTCTCAGGGGAAGTGCGCTCACCTGTCTTCCTAAAATGTTAGGAATACATTTGACCTCCCTTTGGTGAGGTCAGCCTCTCTACCCAGATACTCTAGGACAGGGGGAGTCCATAGCAAGGTCACGGCGGCTCTTCCTGGATGTGGAACAGTGAAGATTTCTGTCCTGCCACCAGCAACTTGCAGGATGCTTTGCAACAAGGCCGACTTCCTGTTCATGTGTCTTTGATTCCAGGAGAGCCGGTGATTGGCCACCCTCTAGCTAGGAGCTTCTATTTTACTACCCCAAAGTATCAGGGCTTGTCTCTTACTTCTTTGGAAGTAGAGAAAGCAGGTACAAGAATGATGAGCACTGGGAGGGGGAAGATCTAACGACACTGCGGAGGACAGCTTATACTCCTGGGTCTTTGGATTTTTGGTTTTAGAAGCACGAGGTTTGGCATTGCACAAGGGATGAGTATGTGACAGCACAGTATAGGTTGTATTTTGTGTATTAATCCTGGGGCTCCAGCCAGCAGCAGCCTCCTTGCCACCTCACCCTTAGCACAAACAGGAACAGCCTGCTTTGTAAGACAAGAGATGAAAAAAGGGAAAGCCCTCTCCGTGGTGTCTGAAAGGTGGGAAGGAAGGAGGGTCCTTAGAAAATATTGGTTGAAAAGCAAGAAAGCAAGGAGGGGCCTCTAGAGAGCAGAGTCTGTGGTCTGACTGCCAGCAGGCTGGGGACAGCCACTCTACCTTATCACTACACAGAACATGTGTCCGGAGCAAATTCTTCAAGGGTGACAACGCGCATGGCCTTGCTGTTGACAGAGTAGGTGGTAGAAACTGGTGTCCACACCATGGGCACAGGGTTAGGGCTTAGTAATGTTCATTCAAGCAAAATGGTGCCGGATATCTGTTTTTATTATAAAAACCTTCTTCCTCACCTCAAACAACAATCATAATAAGTTCTATCCCTTTCTCTCTTTTTGACTATTGAGTTTTTTGGTGTATGTCTGGTAAGACAACAACTTCTGTTCCATGCTGGCTCCAGGAAGGGACTCTGGTCTCTGAGGTTCTGTGTTCAAAGAGGAGGGTTAGTGAGGGACCTCTGGGTAGATGGACCGTAACAGTAGCATCCCGTGATGGAGGGATGCACGAGGGCAGTGATGGGGTGAAGAGTTGACAGAAAAGGCTCCCACCTGAGTTTATTCTGAAGGGTGAGGACTTAGCCCATATTAGGAAATAAAGGTAACAAAGATGAGTCTAAGCAGTGGGAACAGTGCGTCTTCTGCTACAGAGGTGTGGAGTAAGATGGGGCAACTGCGTATCGTGTGGTAAGTCTGGCACATCAGCTGGGCATCAGGATGTGAGGAGGTGACCGCAGGGACCAGGGGAGTCTACAAAGATAACCGTGTGGCGATCATCTTAAACCAGCAAGATGAAAGTCAGTCTTCATGACAATTCCACAGCTTCTCTTTTAGATTATTTTAAAGTTGAGGCACCTCCTAATGTGTCTTAGATTGCTCAGATGGAAGCTCAATTTCATGTGTAATCTCAAGCTTTGAAAACTTCTAAATAGAGCAGTTTCTAGAAGGCCCAGTGAGTACCTTGAGTTGAAGCAAACCACCCTCACCTATAATACTGGCGATTAATTATAAGGACTGCCTTTGTTTGGTGTTTTTCAGGTACCATGACCAGCAGGATGTTACCAGCAACTTCCTTGGAGCAATGTGGTTGATATCAATAACTTTTCTCTCCATTGGTTATGGGGACATGGTACCCAACACATACTGCGGGAAAGGCGTCTGCTTGCTTACTGGAATTATGGTAAGTGTCTTTTTCCTTCACTTCTCTGATAGCCTTTCAAGAAGGCTAAAAACTGTTCAGTCCGTGTGCCTAAGTCAATGGGCGCCACTCACTTTCCCAGTAGCAGGAAATCAATGTGCAAAAGTCAGCATCATGTTGGGAGAGAATCTCTACAGTTTTTATGTGAATTCTTCTCATCATGAAATTCTGTTGAAGAGGGAGAGCTGCCCGGTTGCTCTTTGTGGGCCACACGCTAATGGGATGAACTAATTTGATCTTAGAGCTGTGGCTTCAGCCTCAGCAACTTTAAGTCTGGGTCCCGCCATTCCCTCCCGGCTAGCTGTGCAGGCTGGAATAATGTCTCTGCCACTGGCCTATTTGTAAAACATGGGCCATAGTGAGGATCTGTGAGCACACAGGGCAAGGTGGAAAGAGGACTGGTCTGAAGCAGGACCAGAGACCGGGTCTCGTGGAACAGGCTCAGACCCAGGGTTTAGCCAGGACTGCTTTGCTTCAGTGGTTTTAGGTATATGAAATGGGAGGCCAGCGAGTTGTGGTTCTAACGTGCTGTGAACTTACACACGTTCCGCCAGCGGTGCAGTTTCAAACTGACGGTGCACCATTTGGAACGACCTGGGTTTGTCTTCGTAGCTTATCTGCCGCGTGTAGTGTAGTGACAGTAAAGAACGCTATCTTGATACTTGTTTTCCACGTATATAAGGATGTGAACCAGTGCTGCAGCTCCATCGCTGGGAGTCCCTAGAATTTCTAAAATTAGGCAAGCCTGTTTCACTTACCCGCTGTATCTACCTACTGTTTCAGGGCCCTTGAGTAGTGGCCCCGAGAATGCACAGCCTCGCATGTACCTGCCTAGAACATTGTTCCAAGGGTTGCAACTAACTGGCAGGACTGAAGGCCCTCGGCGTAGCGGGGAGGGAGCTTTCCCCTCTTGGTGGTATTCGCCTGCTGGTATTCACCTCTTTTTCATAATACACTACTTAGTACACTCCATTGTATATTTCCTATTGGATAAAGTCCCCCTTTTTTCCCTCAAATAATAGCACTTTATTATATAGTGTAGTGGTTTAGAAAATAAAATTTGCACGGAAGCATTTGTGGAAGGCATCATATCAGGCCCACAAGGGGCATGAAACATGCTATTCATAACAGAAGACTGGTGGTCACAGTCTTTTCCCCAGTACTTGTTAGAAACAGCTTCCTTAGTGCTCCTTTTTGAAAGATACACCCCCTTTTATTTTTGCACCAAGTGCGACTCCAGGGTCATGCAAGCAGGCTCATTGCCATACAGTCAGAGCCATGTGAGGTTAACCTTGCCTGGAGCTTGGTAGATTTATCTTTCCTCCATATTTCTTTGTTCCTAATGTCTCAAGACTAGCTCCTTCAAAGTCTCATCAGATTTTTTATGTACCTGCTTTGACTGCTTCTTCGTTTGGGTTCCACTGTTGATCTTTCTTAGTTTAAAAATAATGGAAGTAATGAGTACCTTTTCATCTATGTGGCAGAAAAATGTTACATGTAATAGAATTTACCATGACTTTGTTCCTGCTCTCTAAGCTAATGTTAATCAGTCCCTCCTTTCTGAAACCAAGGGACTCCATTCTTTCTCCTGTCAGGAACAGATTTCTTAACTGACCTGATCAAAAATTCCTTTCCTTGCGTATCAGGAAGTTTAGTAATCTCTGAGTAAACTATTTGAAATACTGTGTAGATTTGGATTAGGCCAACCGCATCCCCAAGGAGTCAGGATCCCGGGCAGTCTTCTTGGGGTTAGCATCTTGGAGTTGATTATAACTCCTGGAAACTCTTTAGGGATCAAGAGCATATGTATGGAAGTTACGTGGACACTGGTGTAGAGACTGGCTGACAACATAGCTGTAGATTCCTAAAAGAAGTCAACTGTTTTTCATAGTACATATAAAGCGTCAGTTTCTTATGGACAAAATGTGTTTCTGTTTTGTTAGAGAAATTTTGTTTTCTTATGTACCAGGTTGTCCTCTGCCCAGAAATGACTTGTTTCTATTTCAGGTGGTTTTGCCTGTTTTCCCTCTGACTTCTGCAGAGCATGTTTAGAAAAAGCGCACATCGTCAGATTTCATCTGAGTCATTTCTCTGTCTCTGTCACCCTCCCCAGGTCTGACCTTTAATACATTGTACACAAAAATACAATTTAAAACACTCTAGGCAGAGCACAGGGTCATCTGTGAACCATCTCGTGTGTTATCTCTGAAGTACTGCCTTTCTTTGTGTTCTCTTATATTTGAATTGGTCTTGTGTTTATGAAATTTTGATGGAATTTGCAGGGTTTTGTGACTTGTTTCCATTTTTAAGTAAAATAGTTGCTCTTGATCCATTTTTAAGCAAAATAGTTGCTCTTCATGTGAGCACTTATAAAGATTTCCCATTTCAAAAATGCACACAGAAATTGCTTGTTTTCCTCATAAAGCCACTTGACACTAATGAATTACTTCATGCGATCACTTTAGCTATTCATTTTTATTGGTCAAAACCCAACATTAAGATGTTTCTTAGAATTTTTTAAATAGCTAGATCTGTATAATAAAGTGTTGGGGAGTCAAAGACATTAAGATTAATCTGCAGTGGTCTGGGCAAAAATACATTGTTAAACCACAAGTGGGGATGGTTTTCTATAATAGTTCTAAGAGGAAAAACAAATGAGATTATTAAAAATAATCTGACTCAATCTGCATAAAAACAAAGTATATTGACAAAACATGTATACCCGCTAATATTCTGAAATTAAAAAAAAAATAAATAGAGGCTCGGCCCCCGTGGCTCAACGGGCTAAGGCGCCAGCCATGTACACCTGAGCTGGCGGGTTCGAATCTAGCCTGGGCCCGCCAAACAACAATGATGGCTGCAACCAAAAAAATGGCCGGGCGTTGTGATGGGTGCCTGTGGTCCCAGCTACATGGGAGGCGGAGGCAAGAGACTCGCTTGAGCCCAGGAATTGGAGGTTGCTGTGAGCTGTAATGCCATAGCACTCTATCCAGGGTGACAGCTTGAGGCTCTGTCTCAAAAAAAAAAAAAAAAATGTAAAAAAAAAAAAAAAATTGTCAGGCATTGTGGCAGGTGCTACTCAGGAGGCTAAGGCAAGAGAATTCCTTAAGCCCAAGAGTTTGAGGTTTCTGTGAGCTGTGACGCCACGACATTCTACCAAGGGCAACATAGTGAGACTCTGTCTCAAAAAAAAAAAATAGAAAAACTAGCTGGGCATGGTGGCTGGTACGTGTAGTCCCAGCTCCTTGGGACCCTGAAGCAGTTAGGATGGCTTGAGCCCAGGAGTTTGAGGTTGCTGTGAGCTATGACACCATGGCACTCTACCCAGGGCAACAGAGTGAGACTGTCTCAAAAGATGAAATGAAAAATTAAATGAAACTGAAATAAAATAAAATAAAATAAAAATAAAAAAGAGAGAGAGACTAGCTCAAAGTTGCAGAGCTAGGGAGACAGGAAGAGTGGCATTACTTGGACCTCTTAAACATAATAACTGGATACAGATCTGTACTGGGAAAGGTAAGTGCTTCGCCAAAAAGGTGCTTTATTTTATGTATCATAGAGATATCTTTGGAGGTGTTCTCAGGAGAGGCAGGATGTGTGGATGCCATCAGGGTAATGCAGCAGAGACACTCTTAGAAGCATACCTTCCTTTGGGTAGCCATCCCTCCCTCAACGCCATAGGATCCAGAAGCAACCAATCAGTATACTATAGGGATGATCATGTGATCCAAGCTCAACCAATCAGAGCACACACAGTGATTAGTTTACGAGTGAGCACAGTGACCCAACTAGGGCCTTTTCTGGAACTAGACAAGAATTTCAAAGGGGCTTGGTTACTTGGTGAAAGAGGAAGGAAGGAAGAGGATGTATGAATTGAAAGGAGGGTACTCACCATGCAAGCCTGAGCCAGGCTCATGGCCAGGCGAAACCGGGCAGACATGGCGATAGGCAGCAGAGGGCTGAGGCCAGAGCCCACGTCAGGGTTGATCACGCGCAGGCAGCGGACCACAGCCTCTACAACCAGCTCAGTGGTGAAGGCTCGCAAGGTCTGTACGTCTGGAGGAACTTCCCTGAAGAAGAAGGGGCTGGCTTGACATGAGGACTAGTCAGGAAACAGGGATGAAGCTGAGCCATGCAGCCTTTTGAAGCACTACTAAGGTTGGGGTAGGGAGGACACCACAGTTGAGAAAGATTGTGGGTGTTAGTGACTATGACTTCCATTTGGAAAACTAAAAACTAGTGAAATCCTCAGATCCTGAGACTTTGGTATAGGAGAATGATGGACAGAAGGGACCTGCATTCAGAAAAATCTCAAATTTCTGTGGTCCATGAAGGTGAAGGGGCCCAGGTGTCATGGTATCTGGGTTTCTGGGTCCCCAGTTATCATGTTCTGTGTATATAAGAGATCCCTAGATATCGAGCTGTTAGAGTTTTAAGAACAATAGGTTTTGGAAGGCTGGGGCTTTCAGGAGTTCCAAATGTGAAGGTCTCTGAGTATCAAGATACGATCCTTTGATATCAAGATCTCCTAGTTTTAAGCAATACAAAATCAATCTCAGTAAGATGCTATTGGCGACCTGGGCTTTTAGAGCCCCAGAATGAAGAAGTCCAGGTGCTGATGTTACAAAATTTTAGGGTTCTGGGGCTTTAAAAGCCCCAGATGTTTAGGAAACTGGAGTTTAAAGGTTCTCAAGCATCCAGTCCTGTGGTTTTTGGAATCCCCGAGTGCCAGGTTCCTGAGTTTAAAGTTCCCTGGTTCTCAGGGTACAGGTGTCTTAAGGTCTCTAGATATCAGGATCTCAGAGTATCAATGTCATGATCCCCAGATTTCAGGGTTCTGGAACTTGAGGATCCAAGGTTGGAAGGTCTCAGAGTGTCTCAGAGTTCTGGGCTTACCAAATGTTGGGGTCAAAAGATTTGAGAAGCCTCTGCTGTCGGAGTGTTTGAGTATAAAGGGATGAGGGTCTTAGGGTCCTGGAAGTTGTAGTCCTAAATATAAAGGTCCCGGGTAACGGGGTCCTGGATTGTGGAGTCCCGGATGTGGACATTTTGGGGTGAACGGGGGCTCTGTCCTTACGTGCCGGCCTGCCGCAGGGAAAGGATGAGGATTCGATCCGCTTCCTCCATAACGGAGCCGTGTCGGAATCTGGAGCTGGGTCCAGGGCCGGGTCGGAAAAAGTGGGGCACAGTGGTTGAAAACCCGCTCCGCGCTCACGGTCCACAGTGTGTCGCGGGTGGTGCTGGGAGAGCTGGGAAGTGTAGTTCTGTGAGCGAGTGCAGCACTCCCGGATACCGGTGTAAATGTACTGAGGGATTGAGCGCTCAGTGCCTAATGGGAGTTGTAGTTCTTCCTCTTGCCCACCGTGGGCTCGTCCAAGGAGAAAAGGAACGGGGGTGGAGGACAGAGAGGAACTAATTGACTTATTCATTTAAGGCGCCATTCTCTTCGAGGCTGTAAAAAAATACTTTTTTTTTTTTTTTTTTGAGGCAGAGCCTCAAGCTGTCACCCTGGAGAGAGTGCTGTGACATTCCTGGGCTCAAGCGAGTCTCCTGCCTCCGCTTCCCAAGGAGCTGGGACTATAGGCGCCCGAGCAACGCCCGGCCATTTTTTGGTTTGCAGCCGTCATTGTTGTTTGGCGGACCTGGGCTGGATTCGAACCCACCAGCTCAGGTGTACGTGGCGGACGCCTTAGCCTGTTGAGCCACAGGGGCCGCGCCTGTTTGTTTTTTGTTTTTTGTAGAGACAGAGTCTCACTTTATTGCCCTCGGTAGAGTGCAATGGCGTCACACAGCTCACAGCAACCTAAAACTTGGATTTAAGCGATAAGGGCAGGGTTTTAGCACAAAGCAACTGCTTCCCTGTGTCTTCGTTTCCTCATCTGTAGCAGTACTTGCTTCCTGGGATTAAAATAGAATTAATTTATGCGAAGTACATTGTACTATGAGCCAGACACATAATACAGTAAGAAAGCGTTATGTAAATTATAGATCCTCATATTCATACATTCAATAAATGCTGTGATACGCTATACATATTTATGTGTACACTCCAAAGAATACGCAGCAAATATCTATGTAATCACCAGTTATTGAAAAGCCTAATGTATCTCCACTACTTAGCTGCAATGTTTGTCATAAATCACGTGTACCTATATGAGACTTAGTTTCTGAACTCTATTCTGGTTTTAATTGTCATAGCTTTACAACTTTTTTTTTTTTTTTTTTTTTTTTTTTTTTTGGAGAAAGAGTAACAATCGATCGCCCTTGGTAGAGTGCCGTGGCATCACACTGCTCACAGCAACCTCCAACTCCTGGGCCTAGGCGATTCTCTTGCCTCAGCCTCCCGAGTAGCTGGGACTACACCCGCCACAACACCCGGCTATTTTTCTGTTTTGCAGTTCGGCCGAGGCTGGGTTTGAACCTGCCACCTTCGGCACATGGGACCGGCGCCCTACTCGCTGAGCCACAGGTGCCGCCCGCTTTACAACTTTTGACAGCAAATCATCCCATCCTATTCTTTCTCAAAGTATTTTGGCTTTTTTACGGGTTCCTTTGTACATTGGTAAACGTTTTGGAATCAGTTTGTCAAATGCCAGAGGAAAAAATCTTTTGAGGGCGGTGCCTGTGGCTCAAAGAGGTAGGGCGCCAGCCCCACATGCCGGAGGTGGCGGGTTCAAACCCAGCCCTAGCCAAAAACTGCCAAAAAAAAAAAAAAATCTGAAATTTTGTCTGGGATTGCACTGAATCTCTAAGTCACTTTGGGAAAAAAAAGTGACATCTTCACAACATTGAATATTATTTCAATCAGTATACTGTTATATATTTATTTACTCTTTAATATTTTATGATATCTAATCATCTCTTTTCCTTGAAGATATTGTACATATGTTAGATTTTTCCTACATATTTCAAATTCCAGATACTATTCAAAAATGACATCATTTTTCTTAGTTTAGTTTCTGACTGTTGGGTATAGGTGTATATATGGTAAACATTTTATCAATGCCTTTTCTGTTGCCAGGCACTGGACCACAAATATCCCATTTGTGACGTGTTCACCCTCCCATCTGACTGTGTTATTGCTCCGCCCTGTGACCTTAATCCCTCTAAAGCTGGGGGAAGAGACAGGGGCTGCATGCAGATGGCCCTTCAGTCTCCAAAGGAAGATGTCGGAATCTGAAGGCAAGAAAGGTGAGAGCTGCCTTCCACCCTTGTAGACCCTTGGAGTAAGCCTGGGCTCTGCTCCACCCTCAGCCCTTTTGACCCACCCACTGCCCATCCAGATCCCACCCCAGAGAGCCTTCTGGGGACCAGAAACACATCACCCCTGTCCTATCCCAGCCATCCTCAAACAGCCTCTCCGCCACCTAAGTTGTTGACGCTAAGCCTGACCCAGGCACTGTCTCTCATGGCCTCCCAGCCCCATCCATGGCCCTTAGTTACCAAAAGAAACCCAACCTCAATCCTAGCCCTAACCCCAATCCTAGTACCTGCCCCAACCCTATGTCCAAAGCCAGCCCTGATCTGAATCCTAACACAAATATTATCAACCAGAAGGCAAACCCCTGTTAGAGTCCAAATCCCAACCTGGATACAGACATTACCATGAGCTCTAAAGTCACTTAACCTCAACCTCAACTCCTGAATATCAATACTGTTAATGAATGTGGTCTCTGACTTTTCAGAAAGTGCACAGACCCTATTAAAAAACAAAACAAAATATACCTAGAGAAACAACATACACTTGATGGAGGTAATAACCTGTGAGGGCTCTGAAACAAGGCTACCTGGGTTTGACCCCCAATTCAGCCACTTTGAGTCACTTAACCTTTTTCCCTTAATTTTCTCATCTGCACAATAGGAATAATAATATTCCAGGCATTCTTTTGAATTCTGAATTCATTTAATGTTCACTTCATATAATTTAGGTAGTCTTATTGTCATCCTCATTTCCTCATGACAAGGAAATTGAGGCTCAAAGAGATTACCTAACTTTCCCAAGGCAACACACAGCTGCCAAGTGGTCGAGTCAGGATTTAAACTTAGCCTGAATCCTCCAAAATTGGGGATCTTAATCAGGCCAATCTATTGCCCCTCCAAGGCCAAAATAAGACCATAAAAAAGGAAATGCTCTTCACTGAAAATCCCAATGCAAAACTCAAACCCCCCTCAAAACTCAATGTCAGCCCTAAAATTTATCCCAATTCTAACCTCAACTCATTTAAATATCCAGTCCTAACCCTAAATCAAATCTCAACTACACTCTACTTCTACCTATATTTAAACCCAATTCCACCCCAACCCCAAATCCACCACTCAAATTTAACCTTAAATTTGCCTACCCCAGGCAATTTAAACTCTACCCCCAAGTCTAACACCAAACTCTACTTCGCTTGGAAATGTAATCTCATGTTTACTCCCCTATACACTCTCACTCTCCCCTCAATCTTAATTCCAACAGCAACTCTTACCCCAAATCCTTAACCTAGGTACTCCCAACTCTCCTTAATTTTGCATGCTCATCTCTCCTTCCTTCAAAGAGAGGGATGGCAGTAGGTGGGAGGCAGCCATGATTTCCCCAACACCCTGTCCCTCCTTGACTTGATTTCCCCACAGACAGTTCTTGATTTCAAGACTTGATTTCTCCACAGACACCACGCCAGAGCCCAGTCCTACCAATGGGGCAGGCCCTGGTCCTGAATGGGGGCTGTGCCCTGGGCCTCCACCTGTGGAGGGTGAAAGCAGTGGAGTTTCAGGCCTAGGGACCCCAAGGCGAAGAACCCAGCACAGCAAGCACAAGACAGTGGCAGTAGCCAGTGCCCAACGGTCTCCCCGGGCACTCTTCTGCCTTACCCTGGCCAATCCTCTACGTCGGTCCTGCATCAGCATCGTGGAGTGGAAGCATCCTGAAAGGCCAGGGGCAGGGCTCAGGGGTTAAATTAATTAGGGTATCAAGAGTCAGGATTGCATCAGGATCAGAAAGGAGGAGGGCTGAGGTCAGCAGAGGTCAAGGGTCAAGAACTGGAATTGAGGGGCAGTTCCGAAAGCCAAAAGTCACTAAAGGCTCAAGAGTTAAGGAGTGAATCACTGCAAGAATTGGGGATGCTTAGCATGTCCAGGGGGTTAAAGTTAAGGCATTGGTCAGGGAAGAGGCTGAGAATGTCAGGACCTATCACTTGGAGTCAAGGGCCAGCATTAGGGGGAGGTCCCCAAGGGAGTGTGGGAGTTTTGAGGCCACTCTGCCTGCCTGAGTCCTTGACTATGTCCACCTGAGGCCCTTCGACATCCTCATCCTGCTGACCATTTTCGCCAACTGCGTGGCTTTGGGGGTCTACATCCCCTTCCCTGAGGATGACTCCAACACTGCCAACCACAACTTGGTAAGGCGGTCCCCAACCAGATACAACCCCAATACAGCCATACCTCACAGCTTCCAGCCAGACCCCACCACTCTCTGACCCAAATAGCCCATCGCTGCTCAGCCCCACCCTTGGTCCCCGCAGTGCTACCCCTTCCTCCACCTCCTCCTACCCGGGTCAAACCCCACCCTCAGCAACTTTCCGACTTCCTGCCCTGCCCCCAGGAACAAGTGGAGTATGTATTCCTGGTGATTTTCACTGTGGAGACAGTGCTCAAGATTGTGGCCTACGGGCTGGTGCTCCATCCCAGCGCCTACATTCGCAATGGCTGGAACCTACTCGATTTCATCATCGTTGTGGTTGGGTGTGCAACCGCGCGGGGAACCCTACCCTACTTTGCCTTCCTACCCCAGGCCTGCTGAATTCTGGACTTAGGGAAGCGACTGCTTCAAACCTCTCCCCTTCGGCAGCCAGAATAAGGAATATTAACATACTTAAAATCCACTTGCATTTTCAGTTGCAGGAACTTGTCCTTTTCTGAGAAGAAGGGAAGGGTGGTGGGGCGGTGGGAGGCGTCTCAAGACTTAGTTCCCACCTCCCTGCCTCCTGTTCCACAATCAGGCTGTTCAGCGTGCTGCTGGAGCAGGGACCCGGACGGCCCGGCGATGCCCCGCATACCGGGGGCAAGCCGGGGGGCTTCGACGTGAAGGCACTGAGGGCGTTTCGGGTGCTGCGGCCACTGAGGCTGGTCTCTGGGGTACCCAGTGAGTGGCACAGCCCCAGGGGCTTGAGGTGGAGGGGGTGGGGCTGGGCTGAAGGGGCCCCGCCCCTATTCCGCCCGCCCCTCCTCCTCGCAGGCCTGCACATAGTGCTCAATTCCATCATGAAGGCGCTAGTGCCTCTTCTACACATCGCACTGCTCGTGCTCTTCGTCATAATCATTTACGCCATCATCGGACTCGAGCTGTTCCTCGGACGCATGCACAAGACGTGCTACTTCCTGGGATCTGGTCAGCCAGCCCGCCCCCTCTTGGACCAGACACACCACCTCTGCTCCTAAGCCTCTCCGGTTCTCAAGGAAACCCACTTAAGTTCACAGTACTCCGCCCTCGGGCTTAGGCTTCACCCCCAGTAACCAAGTCCCACCTCTACGTTCTAGGACTCTACCCTAAATCCCAAACTACAGCTCCTAGCTAACAGGTCCCACCCCTACCACAAGACCGCACCTAAAAGACTTAACACTCCATCCTCCATTACTGACCCCATTGATTCAGGCCCTTCATCTGGAGCCCAGCTCAAGGCTTAACCCTCTTTTCAAAGGACCCTCCCAAGTTCACAAGACTCCTCCGTCAGGCTCATGCCACACTGTTTATTTACAAGAGGCTGACCCAGGATTTACAGTCCCACTCCCCAAATCTAGGTGGTGGAACTCAGCTTCTTACAGTTTTAGAATATGGACCTTGCTGGGTTTAGCCCTAGAGGAAGGACTAGGGGGTGCCTTGAAAAAAATCTAGGACCCTAAGTCGAACTTCCTAGGTAGGCGAGGCTCCAGGGTAGCAGCGAATGCGGGTGGACGTGCTTCCAAGCCCTGAGTTCCTGTCTTCCCGCAGACGTGGAAGCAGAGGAGGACCCGTCGCCATGTGCGTCATCGGGATCTGGGCGTGCCTGTACGATGAACCAGACAGAGTGCCGCGGGCGCTGGGCGGGGCCCAACGGCGGCATCACCAACTTCGACAACTTCTTCTTTGCCATGCTCACTGTCTTCCAGTGCGTCACCATGGAAGGCTGGACCGACGTGCTCTACTGGGTGAGGTGGACGCTGGCACACAGCTGGGAGGCTGCACCTGCCTTCTTCCCTGACAGAAGTGGAAGCGTCTGCCCACTCTGAGGGGTGCATACCCTCTCTTTCCCCAGATGCAGGATGCCATGGGGTACGAGCTTCCCTGGGTCTACTTCGTAAGCCTCGTCATTTTTGGTTCCTTCTTCGTCCTCAACCTTGTGCTTGGCGTCCTGAGTGGGTGAGAAGCCTAAACACTTGCCCTCTCCCTCCCCGAAACGCCTGCCCCCTTTTTTGTGTCAGGTAAACTCCTAGGCTTCCTTCAAAACCCATCTGTAGGCTCGGCGCCTGTGGCTCAACGGGATAAGGCGCCAGCCACGTACACCTGAGCTGGCGGGTTCGAATCCAGCCTGGGCCTGCCAAACAACAATGACGGCTGCAACCAAAAATGGCCGGGTGTTGTGGCGGGCGCCTGTAGTCCCAGCTACTTGGGAGGCAGAGGCAA
>CAUYON010000251.1:0-19652 GCA_963573935.1 Arctocebus calabarensis
AGAAAGAAAGAAAGAAAGAAAGAAAGAAAGAAAGAAAGAAAGAAAGAAAGAAAGAAAGAAAGAAAGAAAGAAAGAAAGAAAGAAAGAAAGAAAGAAAGAAAGGGAAAGGAAAGGAAAGGAAAGGAAAGGAAAGGAAAGGAAGGAAGGAAGGAAGGAAGGAAGAAAGGAAGAAAGAAAAGGTCATGGTGGACAATAGACTGGCCTTAGACTATATCCTATCTATCTGAAATGAGATCTACTGATACTCCTAGGATGCTTGGGTCCAAGACCTTGGGAAGTATATTTGAAGTCAGTATTGCAGTTTGGTTTCACTCTGCTGCTTGGAGTTTTGTTGTAAGTATCCTTAATTAAATGCCCTACGATACCAAGTAAATAGATTTGGTCTCAGCCTCTGTCCATCAGTTTAATCAGAGTGACCAATGGAACATACACTAATGTGGAAAATTCAAGTTTAGCCAAGAACATTTAGGGCAAAGAAGATTTATGAAAGGACAATTTTCCACGTACTCTCAGCAAAAATTGCATGATCTTTACCCTAAGCATGTTCAAGGTTATGTTTTCACTGGTCAGCCTTCAGGTATGAGGTAATGTCTCTGTCAGTCAAAGAGTAGGGTTTCTATATAATAGGTGGATTCATCAAGCTCATTGTTCCTTAACTACAACCCAAACCCACTTCATGGACATTATCCAGTGGGCCCTCTGAGTTATCTATCCCTTTGGGACTTAAATAACAATGCAAAATAATACAAATATAATGCCCATTCTGCTTGCTATGTGTGAGTGATAAAGTTCTTTATCCTGACCCACAACTTTCATTTCTTCATGTCTTCCAAGAAATTGTAACAGGTATTCATAAAACTGTAACAAGCTAACTGAGTAGCTTGTAAATAAAGTAATATCAAATCCAAGACACTGACAGTAGCCACCATTGGTTCAGGTTTAAGTCAAGCATCTGAGCAAGCTCTTACAGCGCTTCCCAGGTGCTTCACATAGCATTAATTCAGAATCTTTGGGGAGATAAAGAGACATTGACTCCCTTATCATCTTCAGGTTTCTCCTAACACAAATTGGCAAAAAACTCATCATTTTAGGCAAGTGTGGCACCTCCTTCTAGATTACACTTTGCATCCATCTTGTAGAGCTTTGAATCTAAATATAGCCCTAGAGAAATAAGAGAAGGTAGGACTGAGTTTTAAGGATGATCAGCATTCTCCAAAAGGTGATTACTTCAAGAAAGCTCATTATTCATGCAAGAAAGGCTAATCTCCTTGGAGAGCAGAGGAATATCTGCTTCTATTGACTAGGGACCCCCAGTGGAATTTGGAAGACTAACTTGAAACCATGCAGGGATGTGCATTATTGAAAAGGTAGTTTCCAGCCTCAGAATGGAGTGGTGATGATGCTGAGCAACATTAGACAATCGAGCACAAGTTGCAATAAGCATTCACTTACTGCATAATTTTTGAACACAATAGTGAGATTAAATTTCCCCCAAAGTGTGTCCCCCTTTCCAGCACATACACAATTTGAATTTTATTTATGGATATAAACAAAATTAAACTGTGTCCTATGTTAAAATGGAAATTTGAAAAGTTTAATAATATGTCTGTTAATTTGAATGAATCAATAAGAAGTTTTCCTGAGATCAAGTTTTAAAGAGGGAGTAAAGAAACATAAAATACAGAACTTGAAGTTCCTGCCTATATACAGTTTGGGGTCTGTACCACAAAATGAGAACAAGAGGAGAGAAGACTGAAACAGGATATTGGGGAGAGGAGCTAGAGTTTTACCAAAGGAGAGCCTGAATGGAGTACGGGGAAACTGTGCTCAGTTTCCAAGGTAAAACAAATATGATAATTTAATATATCCTTGTTGAATTGTCAAAATAAAAGTGTTCATTTAAAAATAACTCATTTTACAGAGAAAAAAGATTTCATTTCATTTTATATTTAAATTTTTAAATATAAAAATCATTGGCACATAAAAATAAATTTACCATCACATTTATACTAAAAAGAATAATTGTATTTCTACCGAACAAATTTGAATTTCACTTGTACAATGTTTATTTCAGAAAAATGTCACCTTTTTTAGAGCCTCTTTAATGAAAAATAGCATCAAAATGAATGTATTCCAACATTTTAATATGCATTTAGAAATCTAGGTAGTTTCTAACATTGTCCAGTCAAATATTGTATGCAAAATTAATTGTTCAAATGAAGTTTGTGAAAGAAAAGAAGTCATTTTAGTATCTGCTTGATTGCTTTGTAAATGGAAGTAATTTTAAATCAGAAAATAATAAATAAAATAAAAGCTATAAAAATTCAAATAATAGAGTTACAAACAAAATAAAATATTCATAATCCCACAACTATTAATATTTTTCTTTGGAAAAAAATTTTCATTTTAATTTTTAGATTGCTTTTATGGGTCCCTCCTACCAAAAGAAAGCAGACATGATTTTTTTTTTTCACTTAATTCATTAACCAACTCTTGATTTGTTGGAGTCAGTAATCTGGGAGGTGATCACACAGTTAGAAAAGCTGAATGTCTTGATATATTTATTAAGAATATGAAAGAACTGGCTCTGAACCCGTAGCACAGGGTTACAGTGCCAGCTACATACACCGAGGCTGGCAGGTTCGAACCCAGCCCGGGCCAGCTAAAACAACAATGACAACTTCAATAAAAAATAATCGGGTATTGTGGCAGGTGCCTGTACTCCCAGCTACTTGGGAGGCTAAGGCAAGAGAATTGCTTAAGCCCAAGAATTGGAGGTTGGTGTGAGCTGTAACACCATAGCCCTCTATCAAGGGCAACAAAATGAGACTCTTTCTCAAAAAAAAAAAAAAAAGAATATGAAAAACTGTTGTAAGACTCAACTAGCATATACACATCAACAAGTTGAAATCCCTAATTCCTTTCTATTAGTTATTAGAAGAGATCCCAGGAGATATAAAAGAAATTGCAATCCCCAAAGAAAACAACTTAGCAAAAATGCCTGAGTGATACAAAAATGATATCTTAATAAGGAAAAAGAAAGAAGATTAAGACAAGCAATAAAGTTTTCAGGACACAATCAGAAGAGCTGAGACTAGTAATCCCCTGTTGATATATCATAAGAAGCATGAAGGTAAAGTGCCTTTCCAGACACTGGCACTATGAACTGAATTCACTGAAGAATATTATTTACCTGTGTTCTGTGACTGTGCTATGTAAAAAATAATGATGTAGATCAAAAATGTCAATCTTATTGACATTGCCTAGGGATGATGCTGTAAGATTGTGTTGGCAACTTCATCTTAAAGTTCTGCCTTCAATTGTTATAAATTTTCTCAAAAAGAAAATACTTCAGTGCTGTTATTTTTCAACTGGTCTCTTGGTAATATTGCAAGAAAGATTGAGCACAATCTATTCAACTGTTTTGTGTATTTCATCTAGTAAATATTTATTATTTCCTGATATTAATCTATAAACATGTCACCATATGTTTCCCTGTACTGATCAAAATATATTCCCTGGGACCTAGGATTAGATATATTCGGTAAGCACAATAAATAGTAAATTAAGGTTTTTTAACAGAACAGAAGATGAAAAATGGAAGAACAGGCAAGAAATATACAATGTGAAGTATGATAAAGTATATTAACCTAGTCACACTCTTAGGTAAAACATATTTAATATCTTATATGTGTATTTTCATCTCAATTTAAGTGTTATATCAAAATAATTTTCCTGAATTATTTCAAATGTGCCCACCACCTTCTTAATTGACATCTTACTTAACATCTAAAATTTAATAATTGAAAGCTTACCTTTTGAATTAAAACATTTGTTCTTGAAAATGGTTCACTGAGACTTCTCATATCTTTCCTTCTTTGATGTAGAGCATTTATATGATTCCTTTCTGAGTGTGAAATTTAATGAAGGAAGAGTATAACCTTAGGAGCCTTAAAATTATTTTTCCCTCTGTTCAAATTTCTCAGCCCTCTTTTGGCCCAACTCCCAAGGAGGAAGCTCTAGTAAAACTGTAATTAATCTGTGGGGTTGTCTCAAAAAGGAAGCAAGTTTCTAATACAGGGATTTCTGAGAAGCAGAACATGGCTTATAAGGAACCACTGAAAGATTCATTTGGTTCATACAAAGGTTTGAGATGGCTTAATGCACAAAGGTAAGATCCAAAGGGTCTGAGCAAATTCATCCATCACCATTTTTAGAATCCCTGAAAATAAAAGAATATACATAAGTTTGTGTCTAGGGAAAAAAAAAGGAGCTAGATACTAGTTCTTAATATTACCTTCATGTTATTACTGCCCAAGGAGCTTTTATAATAAAAATTCCACTACACAGGCCTTGTTCCCTACACAACAATTAAAAAATTATATTCCACGAAGAAGGGGAAAGGGGAGAGGGAGGGAAGGGGAGATGGGAGGATGGGTGGAGGGAGAGTAATTGGTGGGACCACACCTACAGTGCATTTTTCAAGGGTGCATGTGAAATTTACTAGGTATAGAAAATAAATGTCTTAACACAATAACTAAGAAAATGCCATGAAGGCTATGTTAACCAGTTTGATGAAAACATTTCAAATTGTATATAAAACCAGCACAATTGTACCCCATGATTGCATTAATGTACACAGCCATGACTTAAAAAAAAACATGAAGAACATTACCCTTACCTGCATGGAGTCTACAGTTCTTAGAGAAGACTGACATTAAAAAAATAAAAAGCAAATAAATATGTAGCAAAAAAATGATATTTATAGAGGGACCCAGAATTTAGTATTTTTTAATGTTCCACAAATAAATTCAGTATAAAGTCAAGGTGGTAAGCCACTCTCCTAAAATAAATACCAGAGTTAGAGACAGAAACAAAAAAAGAACCTAAAGAAATTCTAACTATCAGGAGTACAGAAACTTTTAAAAAATATAATAAAGAAAATAAAGACTAATATCAAATGTAAGTCTAATTGAAGTAGATTTTCGTACAGGAGGATTCAGAGTTGATTCAGGGACCGGGGGCAAAGTGCTTGCTTCTAGTTGCCTCACTGAGTAAATGGTGGGCACAGGCACAAGCTTTGTAACTGAGAAAGTACCAATGCCCATTGGCTCAGTGATTGGATATGTTAGCCCACAGATCATCACAGGACGGAATCACCAAATAATACCAGCCAAAAGTAACTAGCTGAGATAATATCAGTATCAAAGTAGAACTTAAGGCAGAAAAGAAAACATTCACAGGGTGAAAATCAGTATGGCTTACATAATAATAAAAGAAACAATTCAGCAAAATAAAATAGTCATAGTTATGGCATATATCTGAACATACAGCTTTGATATATATGAAGCAAAAATAGATTCAAGGAGAAAGCAAAGTATTAGAAAAAAATCTGAAAAACCCTTACTCATTTGGGAAAAAGTTTAACCCATATATATGACACTGGTAGATCAAGAAAAATTTATTTGGTATATAAAGTTTTACAAAACAATTATCAAGAGTAATCTAAGTGATATAAACACTGAACTTTATTTTCTAAATGTAAATGTAACATTTATCAAAAGTAACTTCATACAAGGTAATAAAGGAAGAAAAAAAGTAAAACCTGCATCACACATGGTACACTCCATTGCTCTGATCATAAAATTAATTATTAATAGAAATCAGCGAGTAAAAAACAGCCCTCTCAGAATGTATACATGTCCCTGTGTGTTTATACATGGACAAATAAGAGAATTTAAGAATCGGTCCCAAATGACGTATGGACTATCTCAATGACAATAACGAAATATTAACAATCAAACAATAAAAGCATTAAACATGAGATACAGATAAAGAGTTTTAACTTATAGCCATCAAAATATGAGCTGTGTGGCTCGGCACTCAGCTCAGAGCCTAGGGTGCTGGTCACATACACCTAGGCTGGCGGGTTTGAACCCAGCCCAGGCCTGCTAAACAACAATGACAACTACAATAAAAAAAAACAAAAAAGAAATAGCCAGGCATTGTGGCAGGCGCCTGTAGTCCCAGCTACTTGGGAGGCTGAGGCAAGAGAATCACAGTCTACCATGGACAATATAGTGAGACTCTCTCTCTCAAAAAAAAAAAAAGAAAAAAAAGAAAGAAAGAAAAATGAACTGTGTTCAATTCAACATGCTAAAATAAGAATAAGAAAGTAAATCTTTAATGACCAGCCTGGGCATCATACTGATATGCTGTCCCTAAAAAACAATTTTTAAAAAATAATTTCGTCTAGGTGTTGGCACATTCCTGTAGCGCTAGTTGTTTGGGAGGCTAGGGCAAGAGGATTCCTTGATGCCAAATGTTTAAGGTTATATTGAACCTCATATATCTACAAAATGAGGGAAGAAGGAAATTTTAAAAAGCAATTGAAAATATTGTATAGACAAAAACAAAGAAGAAAATGTCATTAATGAAATAAACTTAACTCCAGCTAGACTTACAGAAAAAAAAAAAAAGAAAGCTGCCACTAAATAACTTTGGAATGAATAATGAAACAAAATTTAGGTATATTAAAAATCATCACCAAATTTGAAATACAATTTTTAAAGTGATGGAGATTACCAAACTGATTTAAGAAGAATGGAAGTAACCAATAAACATTAACTAAATTAATTTCAAGCTAAAGTAAAGAAAAGCAGTCACATGCACCAACACAGTGGATCCACATCCACAACAGCAGATGCATGAGTATTAAAATCTATCTTGGAAAGCAATTTAGCACATCTACTGCAGTTGAAGCCATCCACAGATAAGATACAACCATCCTAATTCTAGGTATTTACAATAAGAAAATTCTCTAACATGTTTCAAGGAGTAAGATACCTGGCTAAAAATTTAGAAATACCTTAAATGTTTTCCAATAGAAACATGGATACACATATGTGTATGCTGTGATACACTCATGAAGGAGTATTTATCAGCAGGTAGCATAAATGACTTAGAACTAATATAACAACATTGGTGAAGAAAGTGCATGGCTCATAATGACACCTGCAAGTATAACATCATTGAAATAAGGCTTAAAAATTCACATGTAAACAATACACACTGTTTAAGGTCATATATAAATGTAGTAGTATGTAAAACTAAGAATAAAAGTTACTTTTTAGAAGTAGTTTTCTCTAGAGAGGAAAGAAGAGTATCTATAATGAAGAACATCAAACCACATGATTGAGACATGTATAGCTGAATTTAATTATTTGTAAATATGTTCTCCTTTAAAATTGCATTTTATTTCAGTGTTTTCTTTATGGGGGGGTGTTAGTATGAGGGTAAATACCATTAGATTACATTAATTGCATTTGTAAAGTCCAAAGTCTGAAATGTTTTTGTGTCCTTCACCCAAGAAGAGCGCCATATACCGCTATGTTGTCCCCAATCAGTAGGAACTTACTGAACCTCATCTCCCATCCTCCCTTTTTGAATTTAATTGTGTTTTTCTCTCATATGAGCATGTACTTGTTTAAATACTAGTTTCAAATTAGAAATGAGTATATTGTATGCTTGTTTTTCCATTCTTGAGATACTTAGAAGAATGTTCTCTGTTGGGAGCCGACTCCTGGGAGGCAAGGTCCTACAGTTTTGAGGAACCTTATCTGAGTCAAAGACCGAATGCAACCTGGCCCCAGCTGTTTCCTATTATGGCTGGTTCTTGACCCAGATTAGAATAGAGACATGCCCTTTTGGTCATCTCAGACTGCTGAGAATGCTATCTCTGCTCTTAGGCTGCTTTTAATCAAGTTATGCAATTATGACAAAATCATGCCTTCAGGTTAATTATAAAATCATGCCTTCAGGTTATATATAAAAGCTGTGCAATAAAGTTGAGGTTCCCTTGCCCTATTGAGGAAAAGTCCTCCGATCCCACTATTTTCTGTTTCTTTTCCATCCTGCACCAGTCTACTTTGGGTCCCTAATAACTTGGCTAGGCTGGATCCTGGCAATTCTCCAAAATCATCCAAGTAAATACAAAAGATACAGAATCTCCATCATTTTATGGCTGAATAGGATTCCATGGTATACATATGTGACTATTTATTTATTTATTTTGACACAGTCTTAATTTTGTCACTCTGGGTAGAGTGTTGTGGTATCATAGCTCATGGCAACCTCAAACTCAGGCGATCCTCTTGCCTCAGGCTCCTGACTAGCTGGGACTACAGGCACCTGCCACAATGCCTAGCTAGTTTTAGAGATGAAGTCTTGCTCTTGCTTAGGCTGGTCTCAAACTCCTGAGCTCAAGCAATCCAACCAATCTGGCCTCCAAGAGTGCTAGCATTATAGGCATGAGCCAACACACCAGGCCTATGCCACAGTTTATTGGTCCATTCAAGGGCTGATTGGCATCTAAGTTATTTCCACATCTTTGCAATTGTGAATTAAGCTGCCATAATTATTCGAGGGCTAATGTGCTTATGGTAAAATAACTTTTTTTCTTCTGGGTAGACACCTAGTTATAGGACTGTGAGATCAAATGGGATGTTTACTTTTAGTTCTTTAAGAATTTCCATACTTCTTTCCAAAAAGTCTCTATTGGTTTCAATCCCATTAACAGTGCAGACGTGTACCTCTCTTTTGGCATCCCCACCAGTATCTGCAGCTTTGAGACCTTGTGATCTGGGCTTTACTCACAGGCATTAGGTAACATCTCAAAGTAGTTTTATCTCAGTGTTTTAAATAATCCACAAGAGTGAAAAATCTCTCTTTACTGTTAATATCAAAGTTTCTAAAGATTTCCTCACTCTTTTATGATGATATCAGAAATTATTCTATAATGTTTTAATAAATATCCCTACTGTACTCCATAATATATCTTTTCTTTTTTTATATACCAAAAAAATCCTCAACATAGAAAGTAGGAAAATAAAAGTGTCTGTACTTGTATGAGTATTGAGCACAAGGAGAAGCAATCAAATTTCTCATCATTAATGATACATTTAGAATGTCCCAAGGAAATTAAAGCCTATCTGTAACCACTGGCTGATGAAAAGGAATTATAATAAGCACTAAGAGGTAATTGTGTAAACCATAAAATGCTTATTAATTACCTGATGATGATACAATACTAATACACATTAGTTTTCAGGAAAAAGCAGAAATAAAGCCAGCTACCAATAAGAAAAAATAAAGTTCATTAGGAGTTTAAAGTCTCTGCCCTTTAAAGGAGTAAATGTCTATCTGGAAATCTATTAAAATTATGTATTAAATTTATTTTTATATTTACATATATACAACAATTTTTTAAATAGGGGTAGTATTCAAAATTATTAACCAGTAAGGCATGGGCATTAGACAATTAAAAATGTAGATTGACCAATCTAAAAAAAAGCTCACTATAACCAAAAGACAAATCAGACCCTTCTCTTCAGGGACTAATAAAAGGCAAAAATAATTATGATTGCCTTACTATATTTTGTATTGCTTTCTTGTGTAATAGCAATGTTTCTCAAACTTTAATGTTAATATGAATCAACAAGCAATCTAGGGAAAATAAAGCATCTGATTCATTAACTTTACAGGGAGCTATAAAACAATGTTATTCAAGGATTATGCTCAGACCATAAAAATAGGCATCATCTTAGAGTTTGTTAGAAATGCACAATTTGAGCTAGGCGCCTGTAGCTCAACGGGCTAAGGTGCCAGCCACATACACCTGAGATGGTGGGTTTGAATCCAGCCTGGGCCTGCCAAACAACAATGACAGCTGCAACCAAAAAATGGCCAAGCATTGTGGCGGGCACCTGTAGTCCCAACTACTTGGGAGGCAGAGGCAAGAGACTTGCTTGAGCCCAGGAATTGGAGGTTGCTGTGAGCTGTGATGCCACAGCACTCTATCCAGGGTGACAGCTTGAGGCTCTGTCTCAAAAAAAAAAAAAAAGAAAAGAAAAGAAATGCACAATTTAAGAGCCTTTCCCAAACCTACTGAAGAATTTGCATTTTTACAAAAATCACTGCTAATTAATCTCAAATTATTTAAGTTGAGAAGCACTATTCTATATGACATAAATTAAAGTTAAATAAAAGATGTGGGGGAGATTTTACAGAATAAAAAACTTCAAAAAATTTAACCCCTCCTTCTTCTGATTTCTTTTTCCTAAAAAATTATTTTCCATCCCTCAACCCTGTCTTGCTTCATCCTTTGAGGTTAGGTGTATTTCCTGAAGATATCATATAGATGAACTGTGCTTTTTTTAGCCAATCAGCAAGCCTATACCTCTTCAGTAGGGAATTCAAATCATACTTACCAAAATTCCATTGCTTAGTTGTATCTTTTGAACCATTGTGGAAGCTAGATTTTTGTCCTTTACTTTCAGAGTGTTATTTTGCTAGTGGTCTATTGTAATGATCAATATGGAGAACAGGCCTGAATATTTCCTGCAGAGTTGGTCTCCTTGTGGTGAATTTTCTCAATGTTTGCATGTAGGCAAAACATTTGATTTCTCCATCATACTTGAAGCCTTGTTTAGCAGGATATAGAATTCTGGCCTGAAAATTGTTTTGTTTAAGAAGTTAAAGGTAGATGACCATTCTCTTCTTCCTTAAATGGTTTCACTGAAAAATTCACTGTCACCATAATTCTAGAAGTTCTAGCCAATGCAATCAGGAATGAGAAGGAGGGTAAGGGCATCCAAATGGGAGCAGAAGACATCAAACTCTCACTCTTTGCCAATGGTATGATCTTATACTTAGACAACCCCAGAGGATCAATCACAAGACTCCTGGAAGAACAGTAACATCCCAGGTTATAAAATTAGTGTCCACAAATCAGCAGCCTTTATATATGCCAATAATGGCCAAATTGAGAAGCAAATCAAGGACACAATTCTCTTCATAATATCTTCAAAGAAAATGAAATACCTAGGAATAATCTTAACAAAAGGTAAAGGATCTCTACAAAGAGAATTGTGAAACCCTAAGAAATAGCAGAAGACATTAACAAATGTAAGAACATCTCATACTCTTGGCTGAGAAGAATCAATATTGTTAAAATATCTATACTATTCAAAGCAATCTACAGATTCAATGCAATCCCTATCAAAATATCAACATCATACTTTGAAAAACTGGAAAAAAATAGTTCTTCATTTTGGTTGTAACCAGAAAATACCCCATATTGCCAAGACAATTGTTAGTAATAAAAACAAAGCTAGAGGCATCACTCTACTAGACATTAAATTATGTTGCAAATTTACAGTGATCAAAACAGCATGGTAGTGGCAAAAAAAAAAAAAATAGTGCCACAGATACATGGAACCAAATAGAAACTCACAAGATGAAACCAGTCTCTAGTTGCCATCTGATCTTTGATAAACCAAACAAAAGCATACAGTGGGGAAAAGAATCCCTATTCAATAAATGGTGCTGGAAGAATTGGATAACCACATGTAAAAGATTGAAACTGGATTTGTACTTTTCACCCCTTACAAAAATTGACTCAAGATGGTTAAAGGATTTAAATGTAAGACATAAAACAACAAAAATTCTAGAAGAAAACATGGAAAAAACTCTTGAGGATGTCAGTCTAGGAAAGATTCCATGAAGAAGACTTCTGTGGCAGTTCAATAACAACAAAAATAAACAAATGGGACTTAATTAAGTTGAAAAGCTTCTGCACAGGTAAGGACACAACAAATAAAGCAAATAGACAGCCTTCAGAATGGCTAAAGATATTTGTGTGTTATGAATCTGATAAGGGGTTGATAACTAGAATCTACAGAGAACTCAATTAACAGAAAAATAGCAAACAATCCCATCTATCACTATGGAAAAGACATGAACTTAATCTTTTCTGAAAACAGATGAATGGCTAAAAAACACATGAAAAAATTCTCATCATCCAAAAAAAAAAAAATTCTAATCATCAGAGAAATGTAAATCAAAACCACCCTGAAATGTCACCTAACCCAGTGAGAACAGCACAAAATCTTCAAAGCTGTCGATGCTGGCATGGATGTAGAAGGATGGGAACACTTTTACACTGTTAATAGCAAACTAATACAGCCTTTTTGGAAAGAAGTATGGAAAATATTAAAAGAACTCAAATTAGACCTTCCATTTCATCCCACAGTCCCACCACTAGGCATCTACCCAGAAGAAAAAATCACTTTAACATAAGGACATTTGCACTAAAATATTTATCACATCCCAATTTACAATCACCAAGATGTGGAAACAAACTAAATGCCCATTGACCCAGGCATGAATTAACAAACTGTGGTGTATATATACCATGGAACACTATTCAGCCATAAAATGAGATGGAGACCTTACATCTTTTATATTAACCTCAGTAGATCAGAAACACATTCTTCTTAGTAACAAATCACAAGAATAGAAAAGCAAGTATCCAATATACTCCATACTGATATGAAGCCAGTAGATCATCTACCCACATAACAGAAAAACTCAATACAGTTCAAGATGTGGGGAGGGAGAAAGGAATAATGGGACAAGAGAAAAGGAAGGAGAAAGATTGGTGTGCCCCTACTTAATGAGCATAATGTAGGAGTATATGGCACACCTCCTGGGGGTGGGACACAGCTATAACAGGGCCTATACCTAAGAAATGTAAATATTATAACCTCATTATTTATACCCTCAAATTAACCTAAAATTTGAAAAATAAATAAATAAGATGGAAATCAGGAAGTCTGACAAATTGAATGACAAAAGTGACATAATCTTCCAAAATCTCATGGCAAATTAGTGGTAATAGACAAATTTATAGCTTTAAACATCTACATCAAAAAGACAGAAAAGTCACAAATTAATACCCTAATGTCACACCTCAAGAAACTAGAAGAGGATCAACCAAGCCCAAAGCTAGTAGAAGAAAATAAGTAATAAGGATCTGAGCAGAACTAAAAGAAACGGAAATTGAAAAAAATACAAAGAATCAATGAAACAAAAAGATAAAAAAATATAAGATGTTATCCTTCACTATTATGAAAATCTCTATGCACACAAACTAGAAAATCTAGAGGAAAGTGATAAACATTGGGGAACACATAACCTCCCAAACTTGAATCAGGAAGACATAGAAGTCGAGAATAGACCAATAATGAGTAGTGACATTGAAACCATAATTTTAAAAAACTTCCAATAACAACAACAACAAAAGCAGCCCAAGATCAGATGGATGCCCAGACAAATTCTACCATACCAACTAAGATGTGTGACTGTCCTACTTAAACTCTTCCATATAGCAAGAATGTGGGAGTTCTCTCTAGCTCATTCTACAAAGACAGAATCACCTTTACACTAAAGCCAGGAGAGGACACAACATAAAAAGCAAACTATAGACCAATATCCTTCATGAAAAAATACATAAAAATCCTCACCAAAATATTAGCAGACCCAATCCAACAGTACATCAAAAAGATAATTCACCAATGATGAAGCAGGTTTCATCTCCAGGATACAGGATAATTCAACATAAACAAATTTTTAAAAAGTGATTCACTGCATAAACAGAATTAAAAACAAAAATCATATGTCACCTCAACAAAGGATAAAATAATTGATAAAATCCAGTACTCCTTCATAATAAAAATCCTCAACAAACTACACATAGAAAGAACATATTTGAAAAATTATGTCAGAAAACTAGTCAAACACTGAGGGAATTTGTCAAGATTAGACCTGCCCTGCAGGAAGTACTCAGATCTGCATAATATAATGATCAGCACAACATTCACCAGTATAAAACTACCCCAAAGCTAACGTTCATAGGCCATGTACCACAATGGCTCAAGAGGTAAAACAAAGCAGTGAAGTTCTACTCAGCAAAATGACCAAAAATCTACTCCACTTACCCATTATTTGAATAAATGTGACTACATTGAATTTCCCTTTCAGGTGACATAGGTTGGCTGAATAGATAAAAAATATATAAACCTCAAATCTCTTGTCTCCAAGAAGCACATCTAATCCATAAGGACTTATTCAGACTCAAAGTGAAGGAACTAAAAACAATATTCCACGAAAACTGAAACCAAAAGAAACCTTGTGTAGTCATTTTCATATCAGATAGCATAGACATCAAAGCAACAAAAGTAAAGAAAGATAAAGATGGTCATTATACTTGCAAAAAAGAACAATTAAACAAAAAGATATGACAATTCTAAATATTTATGCACCTAACACAAGTGCACCCAGATCTATAAAGCAAACGTTACCAGATCTAAGAAAGTAACAAACAGCAACATCATATTAGCCAGAGACTTCAACACCCCACAGACAGAACTTGACAGATCCCCTGAGCAGAAAATACATAAACACTGGACTTAAAAGAGACTCTACAACAAATGGACCTGACTGACATTTACCAAACATTCTATTCCAAAACTACTGAATATACACTATTCTCTTCATTACCCAGAACATGTTTCAAGTTTGATCACATTTGAGGCCACAAAACATGTCACAAAAAAATTCAAAAAAAGACATTATAGTATGTATCTTCTTAGACAACAAAAGAATAAAATTAGAGAACAAATCCAACAGAAAAACTCAAGTTTACAAAAAAGTCGTGGAAACTAAACAAGCAATTGCTGAATAATTATTGGGTAAAGGAGAAAATTAAGAAGGAATGCATAAGAGTCTGTGAAGAAATGAAAAAGGGGACACAGGTTATCAAAGTCTGTGGGATTCAGCAAGAGTAGTCTTAAGAGTAAAATTCAGAGCCATAAATGCCATAATCAGAAAAGCAGAAAGATCAAAAATCAAAAATTTAATGAATTATCTCAAGGAATTAGAAAACAAAGAGCAAATCAATCCCAAACCCAGCAGAAGAAAAGAAATAATTAAGGTCACATTATAACTAAATGAATTAAATAACAAAAGAATTATACAGAAGATTAATGAAACAAAAAGTTGGTTCTTTGATAAGATAAACAAAATTGACAGATGTCTTGCTACATAAACCAACAACAGAAAAGAAAGGACTGTCATAAGCTAAATTAGAAGTGAAAAGAAGATATTACAACTGATACCAGCAAAAAATAAAACATCATCTCTGAACACTATAAACCACTATGAACATAATGTGAAAATGTTGAACAAATGAAAAAATTGCCAGAAACAAACAACATCCATAGGCTTAATGAGGAAGAAACAGAACTCCTAAACAAACCAATGTCATATAACAAAGTTAAAGCAGCAATAAAAAAATCTTTCAATGGCCTTTCTGCGCCACTCAGGTAGGGCCCATACAGAGTTGTTCTGGATTCCCACTGTAACTTAAAGGGAAATTTTCACAATGTCCGGAGCCCTTGACGTCCTGCAAATGAAGGAGGAGGATGTCCTCAAATTCCTAGTGGCAGGAACTCACTTAGGTGGCACCAGCCTTGACTACCAAATGGAACAGTACATCTACAAATGGAAAAGTGATGGCATCTACATCCCCAATCTGAAGAGGACCTGGGAAAAACTTCTGTTTGCAGCTCGGCCCATTGTTGCCATCGAAAACCCTGCTGATGTCAGTATCATATCCTCTAGGAATACTGGCCAGCGATCTGTGCTGAAGTTTGCTGCTGCCACTAGAGCCACTCCTATTGCGGCTGCTTCACTCCCAGAATCTTCCCTAATCAGATCCAGGCAGCCTTCTGGGAGCCTCGTCTTCTAGTGGTTACTGATTCCAGAGCTGACCACCAACCTCTCACAGAGGCATCTTACATTAACCTGCCTACCATTGTTCTGTGTACACATAAGGCAGATTCTTCTCTGCCTTATGTGGACACTGCCATCCCTTGCAACAAGAAAAGAGCTCACTCAGCAGGTTTGATGTGGTGCTAGAAAAAGTCCCAGTCACAGCCATCAGACAAAAAAGGAAGATGTATCCATCTAGAGCCAGAATTTGACAAAAGTCAAATATCACTCTTTGCTGATGATAGGATCTTGTATCTAGAAAGCCCCAAAGCTTCTGTAAAGAGACTCCTGTAATTGATAAATAAATTCAGCAGACTTTCAGGATATAAAAACAACATACACAATCAATAGCATTCCTATATTCCAACAATAATCAACCTGAGAATCAAATAAAAAACTCACTACCATACCATACCATAGCAACTCAATACCCACATATTTAACCAAGAGATAAAAGACCAGTACAGGGAGAACTCAGTACGAGTTACTAAGGAAGGAAATCAGGGAAAATACAAACTGATGGAAAAATATATTATATTAATGGGTTAGCAGAATCAATATTATTAAAATATCTACACACCCAAAGTGATATACAGTATCAAAGCAAAAGTGAAATAATAGTATCATTTTTTCAGATCTAGGAAAAATACTTCTATGCTTCATATAGAACCAGAAAAGAGCCCAAATAGTCAAAGCAACTGTAAGCTAAAAGGACAAATCACAAGGTATCACTTTATCAGACTCTAAGCTATCCTACAAGAATATAATAATAAAAACAGCACATAGTGCCACAGAACAGAAACATGGACCAGTTGACCAGAACAGAAAACCCAGATATGAAATCATCCTTATATTGCCTGATCTTTGACAAAGCAGACAATAACACATTGTGGGGGAAAATCCCTGTTCAATAAATCGTTCTCGGAAAATTGAATAGCCACAAGTACAAAATTGAAAGAGGATCCATACTTCTCACCACTTACAAAAATTAACTTATAATGAATAACAAACTTAAACCTAAAACATAAAACTATAAGAATTCTAGGAGAAAATTTTGGAAAAATTCTTATAGACATCAGCCTAGGCAAAGAATTTATGAAGAAGACCCCAAAGGCAACCACAGCACGATAAAAATTAACAAATGAGACGTGATGAAATTAAAAAGCTTCTCCACCATTGAGGAAACAAACAATAGAGTAAATGGACAACCTACAGAATGGGAGAAAATATTTGCATGCTATACACCAAATAAAGAACTGATAACCAGAATCTTTAAAGAACTCAAGAAAATCAGCAAGAAAAATCAAACAAACCCATAAAGAAGTGGGCAAGAGACATGAACAGAAGCTTTTCCAAAGAAGATAAATTAATGGCCAACAAACATATGAAAAAAATTCTCCAAATGTCTAATGATCAGAGTAATGCAAATCAAAACCAAAATGAAGGATCTCCTAACTCCAGTGAGAATGGCTTTAATCCAAAAAAAAAAATCCAAAAACAACAAATGCTGGTGAATATGCAAAGAGAAAGGAACACTTATACACTGCTGGTGAGACACCTCTGTGGAAAGTTGTATGAAAGTATTCAAAGCACTAAAAGTAAACCTACCATTTGATCCAGCAATCCCACTACTGGGTATTACCAAAAGTCATTTTATTAAAAAGACATGTGCATTTGAATGTTTGCTGAAACACAATTCATAATTGCAAAGATGCGAAACCAATCCAAGTGCCCATCATTATATGAGTGGATTAATAAAATGTGGTATAAGTATTCCATGGAGTACTACTCAGCCATAAAAAATGGTAAACTAATACCTGTAACAACTGTGATGAATCTGGAAACCATTTTTCTAAGTTAAGTATCACAAGAATGGGAAAATAAAAACAACATGTACTCTCTATTACAATAGGACTAACTGGTCAACACACATGTTGATTGTAAAATTCCATGGGAAGTAGGATGGGGCAGGAACAAGGGGTGAATTCACATGTAATGAGTATATTTCACACTATACAGGTGAGAGGCACACTAATAATTTTGACTCAAACTTTACAAAAGCAATTTCTGTAACCAAAATATTATACAGTAAGAAATTATTCAGGAAAAAGTAACAATTAAAGCTCTATGTGACAAATATCTAGCCACATAATTATGAATGAGGAAATATTCAAAACATTTTCCATTAGAACTAGAAGAAGACAAAATGTCCACTGTCACAACTTCTATTCAACATAGTACTGGAAGTCCTAGCTAGAGCAATCAGGTAAGAGAATGAAATAAAAGTCAAAAGACTCCTAGAGTTGAAAAATAAATTCAGTAAAATCTCAGGTTAAAAATTCAATGTACAGAAATCAATACTATGTCCTTACCCTAATAACAGTCAAGTTGAGAGTCAAATTAAGAATTCAATACCATTTACAATAGCTATAAAATAAATAAAATACCTGGAGAAGAAAGGAGATGAAAGATCTCTACAAGGAAAACTACAAAACCCTAATGAAAGAAAGCATAGATAGCACAAACAAATGGAAAAATACTTCATGCTCATGGATTTGAAGAATCAACATCATTAAATGTCTATACTGCCCAAAGTGATAAACAGGGTCAAAGTGACAACATCAAACTCCAGTGTTATTTTTTACAGATTCAGAAAAAGACAATCTCAAACTTCACACGGAACCAAAAAAGAGCCCAAATAGCCAAAGCAATTTTAAACAACAACAACAAAAAAGCTGAAGTATCACATCATCTGACCTCAAATTAAAGTACAAGGCTATTGTAATCAAAACAGTTTATAGTACAGGTACAGAAGTAGACACATAAACCAACAGAACAGAATAGAGAACCCGGAAATAAAGTTCTATTGCTACAACCAAATTATTCGTGAAAAAGTAGGCAAAAATATACACTGGGCAAAGAATATCCAATATTCAATAAATGATGCTGGGAAAATCGGATAGCCACATGTTGAAAATGAAACTGGATCCCTTTTTCTTACCATATATAAAAATTAGTTCAAGATTGATTAAAAACTTAAATATAATACCTGAAACCAGAAAAATTCTAGGCAAATTGCAGGAAAACCCCTTCTGGACATTGGCATAGGCAAAGAATTTATGAGTAAGCCCCCCAAAGCAAATACAGCAACAAACACAAATAAATAAGACTCAATTAAACTAAAATGTGCCTACACACCAAAGGGAATAATTAATAAAGAGAAAAACCTCCAGAATGGAAGAAAATATTCACAAGCCATACACCCAATAAAAAGCTAATACCAGAATCTAGAAAGAACTCAAACAAATCAACAAGAAAAAAAATTAAAAAACCAAGTCAGTCCATCAAAAAGTGGGCAAAAGATTTGAACAAAAAGAAAATAAACAAAAGGCCAACAAACATATGAAAATATGCTCAACATCATTAATCACGATGGAATTGCAAATCAAAACAATGAGATACCACTTTACCTCATCAGAATGGCTATTATTAAATTTTTAACTAACAGGTGGTGCCTGTGGCTCAGTGAGCAGGGAGCCGGTCCCATATACCAAGAGTGGTGGATTCAAACCTGGCCCCGGCCAAATTGCAACAAAAAAATAGCCAGGCATTGTGGCAGGCACCTGTAGTCCCAGCTACTCAGGAGACTGAGGCAAGAAACTTGCCTAAGCCCAAGAAGTGGAGGTTGCTGTGAGCTGTGAGAGCATAGCACTCTACCAAGGGAGACTGTCTCTAAAAAAAAAAAATTTTTTTAACAAAACAATAGATGTTGGGGTGGATGCTTATATTCTGTTGATGAGAGTGTAAACTAGTACAACTTCTGTGGAAAACGGCATGGAGATTCCTCAAAGAAATAAAAGTAGATCTATTATTTAATACAACAATCCCATGATTAGCTATCTACCCAAAGTATTACCAGTCATTTATAAAAAAGACACCTGCACCGGAATGTTTATTGTAGCACAATTCACAATTGCAAA
>CAUYON010000252.1:0-13035 GCA_963573935.1 Arctocebus calabarensis
TCAGAATGGGAGAAAATATTTGCAGGTTATGCCTCAGACAAAGGTTTAATAACCAGAATACACAGAGAACTCAAGCGTATTGGCAACAAAAGGGCAAGTGATCCCATCTCAGGGTGGGAAAAGGACTTGAAGAGAGACTTCTCTAAAGAAGACAGGCGCATGGCCTACAGGCACATGGAAAAATGCTCACCATCCTTAATGATGAGAGAATGCAAATCAAAACTACTTTGAGATATCATTTAACTCCAGTAAGATTAGCCCACATAACAAAATCCCAAAACCAGAGATGTTTACGTGGATGTGGAGAAAAGGGAACACTTTTACATTGTTGGTGGGAATGCAAACTAATACATTCCTTTTGGAAAGATATTTGGAGAATACTTAGAGATCTAAAAATAGATCTGCCATTCGATCCTCTAATTCCTTTATTAGGTATATATCCTGAAGACCAAAAATCACATCATAATAAAGATATTTGTACCAGAATGTTTATTGCAGCCCAATTCATAATTGCTGAGTCATGGAAGAAGCCCAAAGGCCCATCAACCCACAAATGGATTAATAAATTGTGGTACATGTATACCATGGAATACTATGCAGCCTTAAAGAAAGATGGAGACTTTACCTCTTTCATGTTTACATGGATGAAGCTGGAACATATTCTTCTTAGCAAAGTATCTCAAGAATGGAAGAAAAAGTATGCAATGTACTCAACCCTGCTTTGAAGCTAATCTATAGCTTTCATATGAAGGCTAAAACCCAGTTATAGCACAAGAAATTGGGACAGGGGCAAGGGAGGGTAGGGGAGAGGATGGTGAAGGGAGGGTGATTGGTGGGATCACACTTACGGTGCATCTTAAAAGGGTAGAAGTGAAATTTACTAAATTGAGAATATAAATGTCTTCATATAGTGATTAAAAGGCCATGAAGGCTATGTTAAATAGTTCAATGAAAATACTTCAGATTGTATATGAAGTCAGCACATTGTGCCCCATGATTGCACTAATGTACACAATTATGATTTAATAAAAATAAAAAAAATTAAAAAAGTAAGAAAGGAAGGGATCAGGCATTCTGCCAGCTACTGGATGGAATCTCTCAGAAACATGATGAGCAGTTTACATCAAAATCTCATAAATAGTGAAGGGACACCATTGCTAACTATGTTTATCAGTGTAGCCAACCTAAATTCACCTAGATTCACTTCATGCTAGCAACATCCTGACAGGTTTGACCTGTTCACAAACATTCCATTTATGTGATCCTGGTATGCCAGCTAAGGATTGATTTTCTACTTTGAGTCCTCCTGTTCTCTAAGTCCTATCTGTTTCCTGCAAGTAATTTCTGGGATGCTCTGTGGCTTAAAGATACCACCAGAGTGTCAATGATGAAATATATTAACGGGTCCCCATCATCTTCTGGATGAGACTGTGAGTTTCTTAATGGTCAGTGGCTATCTTTAAGTCAGGATCTTGCAACAATCTAGTCCTAGAAAGTGATCAAAAATTCACTTATTGAATAAATGAATAAAGCCTACAACTGAGATGGTCTAACTACTCCTTTATTTTGCCTTTTGTAATTGCACTTCACGCTATAGGAATGATCTAGTTTCACAAAGTAGAGTTGTAGAAGCTTGAATGTCCAGATATGAGAGTAATTCCAAGATTCTTTCTCTCTTTTCCTACCCTCTCTATTCTTCTGTTCAGATTTGCAAAGAACTATGAGGTTCACAGGAAACCAAGAGCTCCTAGAACATGATCAGTTTTCCTGTCCTTCTGTTTAATGCCAAAGTCAGTCTCCTTTCAGCCTGAACAGAGAGGGTGACCAGTAATTCCCTTCCCACTTCCCTGCCTCCTCATCTTGAGTTTCCTTCTCTACCAGACTTCCTCAAATAGTACAAAATATGACCAATTGTGGCTGAAAGTAGGTCCTCATCTATCCCTGGCCGCCTCTGTTTTCCATGTGCTCACACAGCGACTCTCTCTGGTGTATGGAAATGAGCAGGCTCAGTTGCAACCAGTGTGCTCTAGTTATACAATGGGCCTCTGGTGTTCTGGGCACCAGCCACCTCATGGTAGATATCTGTAGGCTATCTCAGGGATCAGCTTTATTAAGACAAGAGGATACCATAGCCACATTTAGGGGGAGGTACCTTTCTGATCAACTTAGGAGATAGAAAATTATCTCCTTCTGACAGAGGAGAAGAGGAACTAGGGAGAGAGGAGGCCACTTACCCCTTTCTCCCAGTCCCTGTTTGGGCTGCTAGGGGACGAACTATTCCAAATTTCCCAGAATTTGACTAGATTAAGCACTGAAAGTCCCACATCCTGGGAAATCCTTTAGTAACAGTCAAAGCGAGGCTTATGGCCACCACATGGTCTTCTAACCTTGGTTCACTCTTGTCTCCATGCTCTGGCCCCTGCCTCTTCTTCCTTCTTCTCAACCCGCGATGTGAACAAGGCTGGTGAGGGATGTGGAAATGCAACCCCAAGAAGAGCTGGTAAAGGCTGAAGCCAAATGCTGAAGTGTGGTTTCTCTTTCACATCTATACTCACTGTAAACAAAGTTCTTTGGAGAAATTCAGGAATAGTGTGCACTAAAATCCCACCCATCTCTAAAACATGGAAATGTATGTGAGGAGACAGCAAGTGCAGTGTGGAAAAGTATAGAATGATTCTTTTTTTTTTTTTTTTTTTTTTAAAGGAGAAACCCTTTATTGGCACAGACATTCCTTGTTAAATTGACAGGGTAAAGCAGTGATTTTTAGAAAACAGTAGAAGCTGGTTTCTCCCCAGCTAGTCCTGTTCTGGTAGTGGTTGTATAGGCTGGGAGGTCAGAAGCAAGCTCCAGCACTGTTTTGTGTTAAGCCACACCTTCAGAAGGTGATCTGCAAAAGCGGCAGAGCTCTTCCAACTATTAGACTTGTTCGTTCACATGATCAGCTTAGGTGCACAAAAAATTAAAACTTCTATTAAAAAACAATCATGCCAAGGACAAGACCAGAGAAGGTTTACAATATTGCAAAGCTCAGTAGAGGCAGGGCCCTTGGTGGAAGGGCTGCCACATCTCTCTGAACCTATAGCAAGTCTAGAAAGCTGTGTGCTCAGAGGTACTTCTGATAGAGGGCACCTGTTAGGGCTGCTCATTCCCAGGCGCCAGCCTTGCTTCCTGCAGACAGACACATGGAGGGAGGGGCCTAGGCACCAGCACAGCACTAGCTTGGGGGCTCGGGGGAGGTGTACCACACTCAGCAGAGGATTCTAGGTCTGACGTCTGCATATGGCCATCAGCACTGTGAACAAGCTGGGAGGCAGCTGGACTGGGGTGTGTTACCTGGGAGGGCAGCTTGGATGCCAGATGCAAGATTTGGCGCGAATCCAGTCCTTCAGGCCCCTTCTAAAACCTCTTGTATCTTATGTGAATTCAAGGAATAAAAGACATGTCTAACCCCACCTCAGCCCAGTTGGCTAAATTTAGGGAATGACTTCCAGGACTGGCCAGACCGGCCCACAGAAGGTTAGATCTTTCCGCAGTACTGTTCAGTGCGTGGGATTCCACTACCACTTCTGATTCGATCCCACAGTGGTCCTGTCCTCTGAGGATTCTAAAGAAGCCACCATCACCCCAGTCAGTGTTCCAGGAGTTGGCAACCAGCCAGTAGGGGGTGCCGTTCTCCTCCCCCCAGCCCAGGATGCGGATGGCGTGGCCGCCCATCAAGTCTCTTGTCACGTGCTGATACACTCTTGACTTGTACAGCCGGAAATCCGAGTACACGGAGAAGGCGCCCTAAACAGGCGGTTTTTGTAGATCTCAGCCAAGATCTCCCACTTGTTGGTAGGGAGACTGTAGGAAGTGTATCCAAAGTGTTTGTCTTCTTTGTAGGTCGGGCTGTAGCCAGGCTCACAAGTCTTGCTGCACTTGGGCGTGTCCCTCTCCCCCGTGCATGCTGGCCGGGAGCCGTTGACGTGGTGCTCACAAGGAGGGATGGAGTACGACCTGCAGCCTACACAGGAATCATAGAGCCCACCAGAAACCAGGCCTTTTCTTGTCCAGAAGTTCCAAGCTTCGGCGGGATAGCTACCATTTCAGCTGTCCCCACACTGGCCACCACAGCAGGTGAGCAAGTCCTCCACGCTGACGTGCCCATTGGTGTGGATGCAGATCCGGTCAGAAATGGACTCCACAGCCCCGAAGGCCCAACAAGAGCCACAGGAGCCCTGGTCTCTGATCTCCTTGATGGACGGACAATGTGGCCACTGCTCCTGCGCATCAAAGCTCTTAGGCAAATTCATGTCCTTAGCAAATTTCACTCTCTGGGGCAGCTTGGGTCCACCCAGGAAGGACACCGCTTCTTCAGGTAGCTCACGTCCACATTATGGAAGTTGTGTCCAGCTTGCCATGTGGTGTTCTGCTTGTCGATGAAGTTGACCAGCTCATCTGACAGGGGATGGAAATAGGGCCTGCTCTGGGCGCTGGTCAGCACCAGCAGGCAGCAGAGGGAGGCCAAAAGCCACCACATGTTGGAAGCTGGATCCTGGGTCCACTGCGCTCCACCGCCGAGACCCGGGCCCGCAGCCCTACAGCGCGCAGTCGGTGCAGATGCCAGAGCCCCCGCAGCCACCTAGAATGATTCTTTTAAAGGGATAAAAGTACCTTAGACATCTTCCAGGCCAGACAGCTGGTTTTATAGGTGTACAGATTAAACCCGAAGTCATAGTTAGGCAAAAATTCCACTATCACTGTTGCTTTTAATTTAAAAAGCACATTTTCATGCTCTGTGCTTTAGTTTGCTTATTTAATCAATGGGAAGGCAATATTTGCTCTCCCTGTCTCATCATGGGCCTATCAGAATCAAAGAGTAGGTAAAAGATCCTGGATCCTGGATCCAGGCATTTCCATCTTAACAGTATGACTGCATCCTTTGTGTCTGAATAATGTCATGGCCACTCCTTTTAGGGCTGAGAGGGGCCAGGTCAAAGAGGCCTCCAGGTGGAGGTGGGCCAGGGGGCCCCCTGGATTAGGATGTGCTGCAGACACCACACATGCTCAAGAGGCTTCAGGGTGGGGGTGCAGATCATCTGGGGGTGAATCCAGCTGCTTGGCAGAGGGTTTGCAAAGGTCCAGGTGACAGGGAAGGGTAGAGATTGAGCTCATGATTGACACACAGCATGGAGGAAGGATTCAAGATGCTGTGATGCACCCCTTAAATATCTGATTTACCTTATTCTCCTCAGCTGAGGCAGTACACAAGGCTCATAAAGTCGTGAGTGGTAAGTCCAGGCAGAACTTATGGGCAGTAGACAAAAAGTCATCCTCTAAGGAATCTACAGTCTCTCTAGAGGCACATGACTTATGGAAATGAAAGACAATGAGTCAGGGCCCCAAACGAATGTTTCTGGACAGCGTATTTCATACACCTCATTAGAAACTTTAACACATGGACTAGGGTAGAACAGAAACTATCAAAATTAAACACCTGAAACGCATATGTGAGTGCTGGGAAGCAGAATACAATGTATTGTTTCCTGCGGGTAATGGCCAAAAATTGCGGAAGATCCAGTGGTAGACTGCATGTCAAGCAGGGTTTGGCGGAGAAAAGAGATTAAAATGTGCAACCCCCAAAGGAAAGTCCCTGAGTGTGAAGTAGGACTTGGAGAAGTGAGCATGGCTGAGAGGAGGTGGGAGTAGGGTCCTTCTGAGGGGTTACTTTTAAGGAAGCAGAGAGTATGTAGATGCCAGGGCAGGGCTGGATGGCCCTTGGAGTACATGTAGGAGCTTGTTATCATGACCTTTAGAGTTATCTGGGTAGCTGATATCTACCTGTCTAATTCCATGACAATGAGTTTAGAATCAATAGCACCTGCACTAGCTTAGTTACTCCAAAAGGCCAAGAAAGAGCAGTGCAGACTGAATCCACACTGAATCCGTTATGTTCTCTTATCTAGTTTACCTTGTGGGGTAGAAGAGGTCCAACACAGATGAGGTGAACCCTGGAGCATACCAGACTGGCACTTTGGAAGACTACAGTTCCTGGCTCTGGAGTATAGTGCAGACCTTACTGAGAGTCTAATGAGACTTTCCCTTACCTTGACATTACCAGCTGCAACTCAAGTCCCCTGGTCTGGACCATGGGATCCAGAAGCTTAGAACTTTCTGTCATGAATAATGTTCCTGATCTCACTAAGGTATATCCTGACCAGGCTGATGTCCCTTGTGTTGTTACATCAGAAATTCTTAGTCCATGAGACATAAATCACTCATAGGTGTGTTGATGTATTTTCCCATCAGCCTTCAGGAAGGAGGGAACATCCTCCTCAAACCCCAAAGTGTCTGGAGGACTGAATCAGTTGTCTCTAACAGAGAGAAGCCTCATCTATTTACACGTTGTGCTGTGACAAATGCTACCTTGTGGAGCTTGATGTGAAAATGTTGGGAAGCTCTACTTCTGACAAAAAAGACTAATATACCAGGTCTTGTTTTCCTTCTGTCTGAAATTACTATTAACATTTGGTAACATGTTGGAATTTCCAACAGGCATATTAGTAGGACTGAATCAGCCCTCTTGGGGTACGCATCACCTCTTAATGCATCCTACTCCAGGAGAACTTGTTTCTCTTTTCCTGAGCCCATTAGTTACACATAGTCAGGGACTTAGACTCTTCCCTAGGGGACACTCCCCAGCTGCCCCTAGTCTCTGTCTAGATCAGGCTTTCATAGTCCCAGGTTATGCCTGAGGCAGGACCACAGTGGCTACTTATTTGCTTCTACAGAGAATGGAAAACACAGCATGGGCAACAATAAAATGCTGAGGCAAAGTTGATTCCCTTGCTGAGAGGATGAAGGGGGTTGATTCACATATAAGGTGTTAGAAATAATTCAGTGATAACATAAGAAGTCTTACATTGGTCCATGACCTTCTGTGGCTTTTCTATGAAACCCCCAGACTGTGCTGCCATTAGCCTCACAGAGATTTGTACACACACATCTTCCATTTGAGTTTAACCCAATAAGTAAGTGAGTTTTGTGGAAGTGAAAGGCAAAAAGGGTACAGCCACAAGAGGGGAGAGCCTGAAGAGTCAGCTAGACCAACTCCTTTCCCCACGTATTACAGATAAGGAGACTAAGGTCTGGAGTAGAGAAATGGTTTAAAGATTATCACTTCAGTTAATTTTAGCATATGGTGTGAGATATGAGTCAAGATTCTTTTTTTCTGATATTTACCAATACCTCACTGTTATAATGACCGCCACTTTATAGTAAATCTTGTGATTAGGAAGTGTGAATCTTCCAACTTTTTCTTTTTCAAAATACTTTTTTACATAGATAATTTTTAGAATCAGCTCATAAACATACATGAAAAAATCCTGTCCAGATTTTGATTGAGAGGACATTGATATATAGATTAATTTGGAAAGAACTGACACTTGAATACTGCTGAATCTTCTGATCCATGAACGTGGTATATCTTTCCATTTATTTGGTCTTATTTGATTTTTCTCATCCATGTTTTGTAGTTTTCAGCATAAAAGTCTTAGCTTCATTCCACAATGTGTCATAATTTTAATGGTATTGTAAATGCTAGTGATAATTTAATTTCAATTTCCACTGTCTGTGATTAGAATACAAAAATATTTTTGGTTTTTGTATGTTTATTTCATATTTTCTGACCTTGCTAAAGTAATTTATTAGTTCTGGAATTTTCCTCCTTGATTCTTCAAGATTTTCTATAAGAAAATCATGTCATCTGAAAATAAAGACAGTTTTATTATTTTCTTTCCACTCTGTGTGCTTTCCCCCCTTCTTATTGGCTTTTATCATTTACTGCATTTCTGTTACAATGTTAAATTGGGGTGGTGAGATAGGATATCCTGACCTTTTCTTGAACTCAAGGAGAAAGTATTTAGTTTTGCACCTTTGTATTCTTACGGATTTTCTGTCTAGATGTTTTTATTATCAAGAAAGAAGGTTTATTTATTTATTTTAATTAATTAATTTTTTTTGAGACAGAATCTTACTTTATTGTACTTCAATAGAGTACTGTGGTGTCTCATAGCTCACAGCAACCTCAAACTCTTGGGCTCAAGCATTTGTCTTGCCTGAGGCTCCCAGGTAGCTGGGACTACAGGTGCCTGCCTCAATGCCTGGGTATTTTTAGAGACGGGGTCTTGCTCTTGCTTGGGCTGGTCTCAAACTCCTAGGCTCAAGTGATCCACCCACCTTAGCCTCCCAGTGTGGTAGGATGACAGGTGTGAAAAGAAAGAAGTTTTAAAGTATCCAAGAAATTTTTCATTTATCTAGTTACATTTTTGGGTTGTTCAGTTTTGCCTGGGATATATTGAAGCTCTGAGTTTAAGTGCAAGCATCTTAAGGATTGTTATGTCTTCCTGATAAATTAACACATTTATCATTACATAATGAATGTTCTCATGGTATTAATTTCCTCCATTCTTTTACTTTTAATCTATCTATGTGGTTGTGGTAGGCAGACTTCCAAGCTGAGCTTCAAGATTCCACCTACTAGTGTATAAGCCCTGGATAATCCTTTCCCCTTGATTGTGGAAAAAATAGCATAGATATCACTCCTATGAAGTAAAGGGAATTTGCAAATATAATTAACATCCCTGAACAGTTGGTTTTGAGTTAGTCAAAAGGGAGATTATTGTGGGTAGACATGACCTAATTCAAAAAACTCATAAAAGCAAAGGATGCTTGTTTTGGCTTTGAAGAAAGCAAACATCCATGTTTTGAATTGCCTATGGAAAGGGGCAGCCTCTAGGAGCCCAGGGCCTCCATCCTATACCACAAGTAACTGAACTCTGCCAATAATCTTGCCAATGGACTTGGAAAAGGACTCTGAGCTTCAGTTGAGAATGGCAGCATTGCCGGTGCCTTAATTTCAGTTTTATGAAACCCTGAGCACAGGATCCACCTGAGCCATGCCTAGACTCCTGATCCACAGAAATTGTGGGATAATAAATGTATGTTGTTTCAAGTTGCCAAGTTTATAGTAAATTGTTATGTTATCTATGTCTGAGAATTAATCTTTTTGGGGTCCTTTCTAAAAGTAAGGTGAGGACGAGAGATTCTATTTTAGATAGCTTGTGGCCTTTCACTTTTACCTTGATTGCCCTACATGAACACCAAATCCCAAATGGTGGCTCCTATTTTTAAGCTGTTTTTACCTGATCTGAAAATACTCTAAGGGAAAAAGAAGCCTTTGTATACTAAGCTTAACTCCCTGGGTTTTTATTTTTCCTAGGTTTTGTTCTAGAAACTCCTTACTCTCCTATGAGATTTCGGAAGCTTAGCATTTATTGCATCCAGTTTTAACAGTATTGAACTATCTAGCCACTGCTACCATAAGACCTATGTTCCATTGAACTTACCGATTCTCAGTAATTCTAACTCTTTGGGCATCAGAGGCCATCCTGATCTGGGTCTTTATGGGAAAGCAGAGGGGCCTGCAGAGAAAGTTAGCTATCCCCTTTGGCACTACAAAGAATTAGTGTGCTGTTGTGAAGAAGCCTTTCTCTGCCCTACTGAAGACTGAGGGACAGGATGAAACTCAGGCTTACAACTTGGAGTAGATCCTTCTAAGAAATTCTGTAGAGCTGGAAGTCAGAAAGTAACCTTGGCTGGAAGCGGTAGCTCATGCCTGTAATCCTAGCACTCTGGGAGTCTGAGGTGGGTGGAGTGCTTTGAGCTCAGGAGTTTGAGACCAACCTCAGCAAGAGTGAGATCCTATCTCTACTAAATATAGAAAAACCAGGCAGGCATTGTGGAGGGCACCTATAGTTCCAGATATTGGGAGGCTGAGGCAAGAGGATCACCTGAGCCAAGAGATTGACAATGCCACGTCACTCTACCCAGCACAAAAGAGTGAGACTCTGTCTCAAAGAAAAAAAAAAAGAAAAGAAAAATCTCAGTCAAATCAGTCAAATATTTTATTGATAGAGTACGAACAAACCTAGTGCATAAGAAAAGGCCCTCAAACCTATTAGATAACCAAACCTAGTGCATAAGAAAAAGCCTAGAAACAAAAATAAAATCTTGAATTATGATTTAGCTCCAGTTTCCCCAAGAATTTACTAGAATTCTCTTCTGAGGTGTTCAATCCATAGGTGAATCTCTGGGAGGAGCACTGGTATCTGGCAGGGCTATGACGTGGGCTAGGTACTGAATACTGCACAAGACTATGTAAGAGTGTGCACATTGCCTGAAATCCGCTGCTCCAAAAGCTCATCATAGCCAACACTGGGTCACAGAAGTAAGCCAGATGTGAACTGTTTTGTGTAAAATGACGCTGACCCAGGCTAAGTGTCAGGGTGTGGAAATATGAATAGAAACTTCATCAGCACATGATGCAGACATTTTTATCCTTTATGGGATAAAAAGATAAGGGGGGAAGGAGCCACTGTTCAGATGAATATAATTCACACAAACATACAGTTTTTGAGATATTGAGATTTTGACTCTGTGTCTGGTTAAAGGTAGGGAGGAAATTTTTCCTATCGGAGGTGGTGATGATTTATGCTGCTATTTAAATGTAAAATTGATTCAAATCACCCAAATTGCATAACTGAAGTCATAGGGCCTACCTTGAGCTACAGGGGGAGAGAGTGTGTGTATCGGGGGAGTACATCAAGCCAAAACCTATACTGAATAGAATGGCAGATGCCACTTGCTCTATAGTAGGAGAAAAGGATAGAATGAGATGAAAGGGCTGGAAACAGTAATTTGAGGAAGGGAACGTTTTGCTTGAAGGGAAGTAAATTTCTTCTAGAGCAAAAAATTATCACTAATGCAATGTTATGCTTGCATGAAAGAATTTTTTGTTACCCATGGTAAAGAATTCTTGAAATAGTCAAATATTTGGTAACTAGGAATCTAGTATGAAGGAAGTGCAGGAAAGTCAACCTCATCATTGAATTCTCAAATATTTTCTTGATCCCACGACCTCAGGTGGCCAAGTTATGCTCCCTCTACCTAAAAAATAAACATACAGTGGTCCCCAGATTGTAGGGAGTCACACAGGTGGCATCTTCCTCTTCCTGCCCTCTTGGGAGAGTTCAAGTTCTGGTAACCCAGGAAAGGACTGTGGAGGAGATAGCTTCCTTAGTGACAAAACCTCAGACCACAAACCCTCCATTCCTGACTTACATGCAGGCTCTGGGGGACTGTATGCTGATCTGAGACTCCTACATAGCCCAATATTCTTTTCCTCACCAGCTTCCCAGCACTAATTTTGTTTCTTCACCCAAGTTTATTCCAGAAAGAATGAAAGTATACTTAGACATTTTGTAATTAATGACTCATTTATTTGTAAAACAAGTATCCTCTGGGCAGCAGCCCCTGAAAGAGGCATTAATTTATAGGTTTCAATCTTCAAAACAGATTTCAGCATAAAACCTACAGTAACAGGAAACAGAAAACAGCAAGAAATCAATTCTGAGAGCAAGTTTGCTAGGAGATTTAGGGCGCACAACCAGAGGAGAGGCCTCTACCATCCAAATTACCACTCCCCACAGACAAGTACCTCTATTCCCTTACCTGAAAGATCTGGATCCTTCACCCTTCTCTGATTTTGCATGCAATACAGTAGGATACTGAGAAAAAGGAGCAGAGAGAAAGTGAGGGGAGGAGATGTCCAAACTGACTTGTGTAGTACCTGCCCTCCTTGTCATTCAGCTGCACTAAAGAACCTGCAGGGCTGAGATTGATAGGTGCTACCCAATATCTCAGCAGCCACTCATGGCTATTGAGAACTTGACATGTGGCAAATGTGACTGTAGCACTGAATTTTAAATTTTATTTCATATTAATTTATTTGAAGTTAAAGTTTAATAGTTACCTGTGCTTAGTGACTACCACACCAAACCTCACAAAAACTCTGCAATGAGAGAAGAAACATGGTCCTGCTGTGACATTGGAGAAGGGACTTCTGGGTCAGACCAGAGAGATGCCTGTTATTCTGAATTATTTATGGGCTAGGGACCCCTGCTCAGCACCAAAAGACTCCCAGCCAACATTTGCTCCTAGTGTCTCAGGCCTTTATCAGTAGAGGCAGCTAACTTCTCTCCTTGTTCCCAGTGAAGTGGGAGACAGAGAGCTGCAATTTCCGGTGTATGTCCTATGAGTCATCTGCTACAAGGAAAAGAGAGTAAAGGATATTGATTTGAATGACTGGGATGGGCCCAAAGTCACCCTGCAAGTTGGTCCTGTAACCACTGAAATATCTAACCACTGATATCTGACACTACCTGCCATTAAAATGGAAACTGTGAGATCTTGTAATGGGGGTCCTGGTTCTCCTTTATGCCCCTTATTCTTCCATTATAAAAGGGGTCACAATTTACCATTATACCCCACAATGGAGACTTCATTTAAAACTGCACAGTACTTTAGTAATTATAGAAATTGCTATGAACTCAAGCCCTAGTTCGGAGGCACTGGCCTAGTCCTCTCTATATCTCCGTTTAGCGAAGGCTTTCCCCGTCACCGCTCGGCTTCCTCGAGCCGAGTGCTGGCTCCTTCCACCCTGCGTTCCCCGCGCGCTGACTCCGAGGTCGCGTCTATGCGGAGGCTCGGGAGACTCCATCTGCCCTCAAAAATAGTGGATGATGCCGATCTCGGAAAGAACGAAGGGACCTTCTTAGCCCTGACTGAACCACGGAGAGCCAGATCCTCAGCCTCTGCCCAGTTCCAGGCAAGTCTGCCTCCTAACAGGGATTGCTTCTCCAGTCCCACTGCTCTTCCCCATCTACTGTTGACTGTGGTGTTGCAGGTAGAGGGACTGAAAGCTCACCCTGGACGATGTCACTTGGGAGAGGAGAAGGAGGACTGTGAAACTGTGGTTGAGAACCAGGTTGTAGCCACTTGCTCACCACTTCTCAGCTGAGTGGCAGTCTAGAGCCCAGGAGCAGCAAGTGGCTGCAGGTCACAGACACAGTGAGGATGAGTGTAGGGCTAAGCACCTCAGCACCCCTGCCCCCAACCTCAGACACAAATGTGGTCATGTCCACCTTCTCCCTCGTG
>CAUYON010000256.1:0-13810 GCA_963573935.1 Arctocebus calabarensis
CATTTAGTAATTTTCACTTGTACCCTTGTAAGATGCACCTTGTAAATTTTTGTAGCGTGCCAAGATACTTGATTTTTCCCCCCCTTCTCAGGAATTCATTCACTTGGATTTGAATTGCATTTGAATTTCATTCTCTTCCACCTGACTTCTCACTTGGGCCCTCTTGTTGATCTTTTTCTTGTTGTTATTGAGGCACTCGAGATTAAAATCAACCTTTAAAATTTTCATTAAGATTCCAGATAAAGTCATTGCTGCTAAGAATAGTTGAATGCTCTAACGTTCTGGAAGCTTTGAAAAACTATTGAAGTGCAGTTGAAAAAAAGAAGAGAGATGATTTAGTAAATCTTGAAAAAGAGGTCAATCTTTTCCTTTTGACTTGAGCTCCAAATTCAAGTTCCCAAGTTAGCATTTCATACTTAAAAGCACAATGGTGATAATTAGGTACTAACTCTAGTTTTTATATTTCAGAGTACAAACAACTTCTTGATTAGCTAGAGTCTGTTAAAATCCTATCTCATCTATTTGTTTCTGGCTTTTTTTGATGCTAAGTGTCAGGATATGATTCTAGTAAATGTATCCATGTACATTCTTATATGTAGTAAAAGTAAATCTGTATTTCTCTGAGTGAGTTCCCATTCTGACTTAAGCTTTCTTAAGGGCAGTGTCAGGGAGGAAAGACTTTCTGTCTACTCTTTGAACCTTCTACAATTCAGTCTATGAAGTCAACTGATGACAGGCAGATTAACAGAAGAAAAGCTATACCTATTTACTTCAGGGACAGGAGCATCACATGAAAACAAATGATACCCAAAACCCAGGGAGATTTGGAAGCTTATATACCCACTTCTTAAGGAAAAGGGGAAGAGGGAGGCAATGTAGGAAATTTGGGGGCAAGTAAGTGATTTCTGGGAAAGATGAACAGTGGTTCTCAACTTGTGGGTCGCGACCCCCTTGTAATAATGAAAATACATCGTGGCATTAGGAAGGTTGAGAACCACTGCCTTCGAAGAACAGGTGACAGCCTGAGACAAAGTTTTGGGGTAGAGACCCAGTCACTTCTCCTGCAACATGAGGCCAGTCTTCCCTGATTGACAAGATGCCCCCTGAGGGCATTTGGGACAGTTGAGTTCCTTTTGGAGGATCTATCTTTAGACAGCTAAGGGGAGCTCTGGAAAAGCCTCTCCCTGCATCCACTGTCACCTAGGTGCCCTCAGTTTGAAATAGTCAGCATACTGAAGCAGCATTTTGGGGATGGTATTTCGTGAACTCCTGAAGTAGTAACTATTTCCTAACTGTAACTCAGTTGTATCTACTCATTTAATCTCTGTTCCTTCAATGAATCAGTAAATATTTAAGTGTGTTCTATGTACCAGGTACTGTGCTGGGTCTGGGGTAACAGTGATAGATAAGCTTGGGCCCTTCTATCACGTGGTTTTATATTCTATAAGGATAGACCAATGTGGAACAGATATTCATGGAATCATTTAGCCATAGTTGTAGTGAGCAAATACCATATTGGGCTTAATATAGCAACATTCACTCACAGACCATTGTGATTAAAAATTTTTGATAATAATTGGAGGGTAACTTCTAAGATTCAATTTAGGCTTCCCTGTAGTGTTGACTGACTTATTTTTAGAGCAGTTTCCTGTATGTTTGTCAATTTATTCCAAGGTCCAGGCTCTGGAAAGTTTTAAAAAATTGGGATTTAAATACTGTCGGCCATCTTACGCCTATAATCCTAGCTCTGGGAGGCCAAGGCAGGTGGATCAGTTGAGCTTAGAAATCAAGACCAGCCTGAGCAAAACTGAGACCCTGTCTCTACTAAAAATGAAAAATTGAAGTAAGAGCATCACTTGAGCCCAAGAGTTTGCGGTTGCTGTGAGCTATGACAGCGAAAAAGTGAGACTGTGTTTCAAAAAACAAACAACAACAAAAATCAAATAAATACTATCAGCCAATAAACAGAAATACTGTGAGTTATTTTCTAATATTTCCCAATTATGTTTGTGTAAAGAAGATGCAGGTTCTGTTTTTTATTATCATCACAATATTAATTTGTATTTCATAATCATTTGTCTGCATTAATATGCATGTGCTCTAAGCTCTATATTTCCTCAGGTTTAGAAGGTTTAAACATTTATTTTCTTTGTCTATGATTTTCTCTTTTTAATTTTTCACTGTCTCACATCACGGACTATATGAAGATGCTAAGTTTTTGGTCTAACAATTCTGTAGTGACAGGTAAAGATAGATGTGAATGCTAGAAAAGGTCATCAGTATGGCCCTATACAGTAAAGTAATGATGACCAAGATGCATACTGCTGGCACAGATAGAAGAGACTTACCTGATTTTCTTATTCATGAGCCCTAATTCTGGTCTTACCACTGTAATAGTAGATATTTCTCATCAGGTCAGTGATTTCTGGTACTTTTCATCAACTGGAACCCCAAATTTTATCAGTTCTTTTCCCTCTGCCTCTTACTATGAAGATGGTCAGGGATGTCACATGAGGGCTTTGGGCAACTGTAGAAGCCTGAACCACGAAGTGGAGCATTTCTATCTCACCCAAATGACAAGACATCATTCAGATGTAAAAATAGCCAAGTGTCAAAGTACAGATTGATATTCCACAATGAAAAGATGCGCAGTCTGTCTGCGCCCACTCACACATTTGCCGACAAACACATTCTCTCCAGGTGGAGTCAGGCTCTCCCCCACCTTTGGCCAAGACTCACATTTGAGAAGCATTTCCAGATGCACTGAGGTGCTGACATCTTAAAGGATGAGAGTAGGCTCTTAGGATCCTCAGGCAGTTGTGAGTTTTCTGGGCTGCACCCCAGCCTGGCATTCACTGCCTCACGGCCATGCAATCTCACTGTCCATGCACGTTCTTCCATAAACACTCTGTTATCTCCCTAATGGGATACCCTGAAATGCCACCTTGAAGCAATTCAGGCATTTGCCAAGCCAGATAAATTTGGCAACAGAGGCCTATGCTGTTGGTCTTTTCTAGTATAAATTAATGTTGCCAGTTCCTACTAGGTGAGCAGGGTACTCATGGAAAAATGTTGGGTGGTTTTGTGGGTGATTAGCACTTTCAAGCTGCTAGAACCAGAGTTGTAATACCTGAGGAGGAGGGAGGAAAAGGAGACAAACTGTCAAAATGGAGGCAACTGTAGACCCAAAGGTCACGGGCCTCCACCTTATCCTGCTACCTGCCACAAACAGAGGGCCCAATTTGTCTGATCTTCAACTTCTCAAAAGAAGCTGGAAATCTTGCTTTTCATATAAAATCTCCTACTTTTTTTTCCTTCCTGCGACAGGGTCTTTCCCCTTTCCTGGGCTAGATAGAATGTAGTGGCATCATGACAGCTCACTGCAACCTCAAATTTCTTGGCTCAAGGGATCCTCCTAGCTCAGCCTCCTAGTAACTAGGACTACAGGCACGTGCCATCAGTCCTGGCTAATTGCTTTATTTTTTTTGTAGGGACATGGCCTTACTATGTTGCCCAGGCTGTTTCCAAACTCCTCGCCTCAAATGCTCCTTCCCCTGCAGCAAGGGTTAGGATTGCAGGTGTGAACCACTATGCCTAGCCAACATATCCTAATTTTTTAAAGTGGGCAAGTAATGGAGACTTTTTGGAACATTAGATGAGCCAAACACAACACATCTGTTGACTAGAGGTCTGTTTTGTGCTAGGGCCTGGCTGCCCAAGTGTGGCCCCCGCTAACAACAGCCTCAACATGACCTGGGAGCTGATGGAAATGTGGAAATGACAGGTCCCACCCCAGACCTATGAATCAGAGTCTGCATATTAACAAGATCCCAGGGAGTTCCTGGGAGTACATTAAATTTTGAAAATTACCTTATGTAGGGAATCACTTATTGAATGCAATAAGAAGTTTTGGAATCATTTGCTGAAAATATTTTAAATAGAATTCTATTTTAAAGCCCAAAGGGAACCTGTTCTTGAAACATTAGCTTGGGTATAACTTCTCTGGGGAGGCCTTCTCCTTAAAACCATATTAAGTGGTCTTCTTGTGTGACTCATACTACCATGAAGGCAGAGGTCATGTCACATTCCCTGTGTATTTTCAGCACTGTTGCAGTTCCTGGCACATACAAGGGTTTAATGAATGAGCAGATTCAGTAAGATCTCATGATTGCCATTGTTAAACATTGGATGTTAACTTATTTGCTAGAAGTCTAATTAGACTTCTTGGAAGGAGGAAAACTCAGCAGCTACACAATCCTTTTATTTTCTTGTGCATTTCTTTGGGGTAGCTTATGCACCACTGTATGTCCCCTTCACTCTTGCATTCCCCAGACCCATTCTCTGGCATGTAATAGATACTTAGCAGGGATTTGTTAATGAAGTAGTAAAGCCAAGAGCTCAATGGTGGCTCCTGTGTTAAGTCAGTGCCTTTCACATCACCATTTTTCACTACCACTCCAAATTAGAGACTCACAGGTTAGTTACAGATGTAGAGAAACCCTTTTATTCTTATATATGTACATATAGTCTAACACAGAGCTCACCAGCATCACCCTGAATTTTAATGGGGCTCTCATGCCCTTAAAGATGTAGTGTGTGTTCCATTATGGAAACCTTGGGGTGCATCACCTTCCTGTTTGTCTTACACAAATAGAATGTTCAGGATCACCTCTCTTTCTCAGTCTGAACAGGGTGCCCTTATGAAATCTAAATTGAATCATAACTTCCTCCATCTGATCACACTCTGTATCCGCACATTCTCTAAAATAGAATATGTTTAAGAAGAAGGAAAGTAGAGCAAATCAGATATAAAGATGATGTTTTCTACATTTGTGCTCACTTTTTATATATCTTACACAAAGGCGATTTGTCAGTGAGCCAAAAAACCTTTTGACCCAAATAAAAATACTTTTAGTTGGTAAAAAAGTAAATAAATTACAATTGGACATTTTGAGTTTTATGAAATGTCAGTTGCTTTGCTATGATTCTGTCATTTGATACAAGTTGACTTCTCACGGTTCTTATCTACCTGCAACACACAACAACGCTCTTGGCTTCTCAGAGAATTTATTCCATTCAGCTCTACTCCCTTATCTTGGACTGGGATGGTCTCTCATTTTTTATATTTGTGCATGTGTTGGGTTTTTTGTTGTTGCTATTTGTTTGTGATTCTAATGACTAGTTTTAGACTCCCTGGGCTGCCATCTAGCATGGCCATTCTGAGAATATGACTTCAGCTTTGAAAGGTATGGCAAAGCTTTTCAGATAAGAATTCTATTTTAGACCAAAAAAAGAAAACTGGCTTCTTGCATGTGTGGTAGAAGCTAACCTTTCTGTTGATTGTGTAAAAGTGAAAAAATAATTGTCAGTTTCGAGACTTCAAGTACAGTTAATATAGATGCTTGATTATAATGAATTAAGGCTTTTGTAACATTTCTTTGTATGATACGGTTGTTAAAATATGCTCTTGAATTTATAGTCAACTTTTTTCCCCTTATTTTCAATTTTAAACAATAGTAACTTGGTAGGCTTTTAATAACTGTTGGCATAATTAGAGGAAAAGTATAAAAAGATATACATTAAATTATGAATAGTTTGTTACATTTGCAGGGTAATGTTGAAGGGTAAGAGGAAGAGAGGGAGAGACTCACTTTATACACTTGATATTTTAAATTTAAAAAGTTTACATTGCTTTTATGATTTAATTGACTGCAATAAAACATAAAGAGTTGCATTTAAAAAGTTTACATTGCTTTTGTGATATTTTAAATTTAAAAAGTTTACATTGCTTTTATGATTTAATTGACTGAAATGAAACATAAAGAGGAAGTGCATGACCTAAAAACTTCAAATTAATAAAGTCACTTTTAATCATTCACTTTTTCAAAAGTTACAGGTATCAGTTAGAATTTTGAACATGGAATTGTGTGTAGGTGGGGCAATTTTGTTCTGTTGGTTCAGGATCCAAAATGTATTCCTATGAAATTGTCTTAGGGCATAATATGATTTTGTAGTCTTGATGACTGGTGTAATTCTTGACATTAAATAATGTTTTTTATAACATCATGTAAAATAAATATTTCCATGAGAGAAAAATGAATAAAGTTAAGAGTCAATGTTGTGTACTTTAGGAGCAAATACTCTAGGGCCAGATTGACTGGGTTCAAATTCTGGCTCTATCACATTCTAGTTGGGTTACCTTAGACAAAGTTATTAGATCTGTGTTTTAATTCCTTCATCTATGAAATAAATAATAATGCTGTCCCACAAGGGTTGTTGTAGGAAGATGAGGGTTGTTGTAGGGCTTTAATTTATTCAAAGCCCTTTGAAGAATGCCTGCCACAAAGTAAATACTGTTACCTCTTAGCTTATGCTGCATTAATAAAGCACCCTAAAATTTAGTAGCTTCAAACAGCAAACATTTATTATTTCTTGTGATTTGTGTTGACTGGGCAGTTCTTCTGGTCTGGGCTGCCTTAGCTAGGGCTGGACGATTTGAGATGGCTTCACTTTCATGTTTAGTGTGATGGCAGGAGGGACGTGTGTGTGTGTGTGTGTGTGTGTTCACAGAGTTCTCAACAGTAATAAGATACACAATTGCTTTTAAAGCAGTTGCTTCTGTCACGTTTGCTAATATTCCATTGGTCAAAGCAAGTCACTTAGGCAAGCCCAGAGTCAGTCTAGGGGGGGACCACTCATGATTGCAGGTATAGGTAGGGGGTTTATTCAGACCATTTTTGCAGAAAATCTCCTTCAAACACTATAGAAGCATTAGCTGCTATTCTTATTACTACTGTTACTATTGCTATCATCATTTCTCCAAACATAAAGCTACTCAAATTAACTGCTTTTGAGTATGTCTTTAGTCATTAGCATTTGCTGTTTCCAAATATTGTGGAAGCCTCAAAAATTAATACTTGCAACAAGAGAGTTTTTAAGAGGAGCTTATTCTGCAGGGCTGAAATTATTATTTTTGTTACAAACCGTAGCTGTCCCTACTGGTCTCCCTGGGAGCATTTTGCAGGTTATAAAATACAGTGATTACTATGGTAATCATATTGCAAGTATAAAATGGCTTTGACCTACTTGTTAAAATGCAGTGTGTATTAAAATAAAGACTGTGAGCTTAAAGCAAATGAACTCAGAATAAAAACAGAATAGCAAGTCCAAAGTGCCAGGGAGATCTTCAAAGGAAAGACAGGCATTTGATAAAGAGGATGCATTTTTCCCTCATTCTCTCCATTTTCTCCTCAGTGTGATGACCTCTGAAAAATGACACACTAGTGCCAGGGAGCATTTGTGCTGCTGGCCTAACTCATAGGCAGAAAGTTTTTTAAATAATAAGAGCCATCATTTGCAGAGCTACTACTCTGTACTAGGCAGTATGCTGGGTCTTTCCTTAGACTCTTTCAGTTCCTCATCATGACCTCTCCCCAAAACAGGAATTATTATGCTGCTTTTATAAATGAGGAAACTGAGGCACAGAGGGAATAAATGACTTGCCCTGAGCATGGGATTTCTTTCCTTCAAAGGCTTGGGTCACCTTCTTGGAATCAGCCTTCTGAGATTAAAAAAAAAAAAAATTGGCCACAATTACCTAAGTTGATCTTGTTTCTTGATGACTCCCTCCATTCTTGGAACATTTTCTTTGCTTTTGTTAAATGACTTATTTATTAATTCAGCCAATATGTATTGTATGCCTGTTGTGTGCCAGACAGCATGCTCATTGCTGTGCTATTCCCGGAGGGCAGGGTCCCTGGAAGGATTTCCTGGGGTCAGGGAAGGCTTCCCAGATGTCTAACATGGGATGTGGAGGAGCAGAAGACTTTACTCCGGGGAAAGGGCAAAGCTGTGTTTCAGGTCGCAAAAAGGTAATAAGAGCAAGAACCCAGAGGACCTGCAAACAAGTCCAGTAAGCTGGAGTGTGGAGACCAGCAACGGGAGGACGCTTGTAATAAAGAAAATTGGCATTAGAAACAGGAGGTAGATCTTGAAGGGCTTAAGTCGGGTTCCTTTATCTGAGAGCATGAGGGAGCCATAGAAGAGTTTTAAGTGGGAGTGACATCACCAGACAGATTGTTTACTATGTCACCATAGCTACAGTAGCTACACTGTGCTACACTACAATCCCAAGACAAAGGGTTTGGGATGGGGGTGGAGGGAGGAGAGGCCAGGTCTCCAACAGGTAGTCTGGTTATTGCAACAATATAGAAGAGGCGATAGCACCTGCACCAGGTGCGGCAGTGGGAATAGAGAAGCAAAGGGTGTTGAGGGGCTTGGTGATATTTAGAATGTGGAGGGGGTAAGAGGAGTTAGGGATGACATCTGGTGTCTGACTTGGGAGTCTGGGTAGATGGTTCCCCTGAGAAGGGGACCGAGAGGGAAGAGGAAGATATATTAGTCATAGATAGGTAGACTTTGTGCCTGTGCAACTTCCAGGCAGGCAAACCTAAAAAGTAGTTAGGACATGTGGACCTGAGCCTTAGAAGAGATTTCTGGGCTGGACTTGAGATTTGACATCAACTGCAGTCTCTCGTCCAGAGCCTCTGTGCTCTCCCCACCATCCCCTCTCCTCATTGACTTTCCGTAGCCTTTGGTTCTTATTTGCTTATTGTCTTTCTGCTTCATGATAGACTACAAGCTGTGTGCAGGCAAGGGATGTATCTGTTTTGTTCACAGCTACATCCTAGCACCTAGAATAGTGTCTGGGACTAAACAAATCAGTCAACAGACAGAATATGATAGATGGCAGGAGGGAGTGAGCCAAATGAGCTTGCCCTTGAAGAGGGGAGGCTCCAGGAAGAGAAGGGGCCTCCAGACAGAGGTGAAGGACTTTACTTTCACATAGAAGGACAGAAAAATGGGCTATCAGAAAACTGGGGGATGCCTCTTCTCTTTGCTCTGAAAGAATCTTCAGAGCAACCTGGGAATGAATGATAAAACATTGAGAACTTCCAAAGACCCATAGCAGAGTAGCTCTTGAGGACGTGAAGATTCCTGAAAGCAGTGGGCAGGGTAGAGTTAAGTTCATGTTATTCAGTTTCTTTATTCTTTTTTTTCTCCTTTTCCCTGCATTTAAAAAATTGTTCAGCTAACTGCAAGTGTGGCTTTAGAGCAGTGGTCCTCAACCTTCCTAATGCCCCGACCCTTTAATACAGTTCCTGTGGGTCGCAACCCACAGGTTGAGAACCGCTGCTTTAGAGCATAGAGGAGGAGGGATGCCATCATCATACTTAATTCAACAGAAGGCAAATTGAGTTTATCTTGTAGACCAGTTGGGGTCGATTGCTAGGGGCTTCCTTTGCACGAGAGTTGTGTTGAGAAAGATTCTGAGACTGGCTTCAGACCAGCTGGAAAGAATGCCATGATCATTTTGTGGTGGTTGCTGTGGGAGCTGGACCTGCGTGGTATGACAGATGATAGGCATCTGCTACTCTCATCAAGAAAATCAGGCACTATGAGTGATAATTTTCCAGAAACACTTATATTCTGCCTGTCACAGTATACATTTACTAAATGTGAATTCTGCCATCCCAAGTCTCTGCTTCTCTGCTTGGTAACTGGTGGTCTTCTTTTGGTCACATTGGCATAATTTACTAGGGAGTTAAATCAGGCCAGAGTGTAGGGTGCCTTTTTACAGGGTGGTAATTTTTATGCCACCCAGGAAAGCTGTGACTCCATAGCTTTCAATTTTGTTCAGCCTTTCAGTTCTGTCCATAATTATTCTCAACATAGATAATTTTGAAACATAATCAACCCCTAGCATTGCAATTGTCAGTCATATTAATTGACCTGCTGATAATTACAGAGATGAAAGGAAACTGTACAAAAGCTGATGAATTCAGGTCCTAGGAGCACTAATTCTAGAATTCATCCTGGAAAGAACTCTGAAGGTGAATGCTTCACCTCATACTATAAATAGAATTTTTTAAAGTGTTCAATAATGAATTTTCAATTCTATGGTAAAGAGCAATCAGGTCAGGAGGGGTAAGTGATGCCCTCAGATTTAACTAATTTTAGTTAATAGTTTCTATACATTCCTCTATGTCAGCTGATCATTTTCCAGAGAAAAGAAAATTCTTGAAATTCTGTTACTGCCTTTTCAAAAGAGGGCAGGGTGCTCAGTGGACAATGCTAATGGAAGGTTTCCTTCTCAAATTGGGTCTATTCACCTGAAAACAGAACTCCAAGCTCAGTCACTGGAGACCTCAAACTTTATATCCAGAGGGGAGGAGCAGCAGGAGAATCTACAGTGCAAGGAGCATTGAGATTTTTGATTGGCATCTTATAGTAATTGATCTATCACTTGATGCAGAGAGGGAGTAATCTCATGTAAGTGACTATTGATATATTAATGGTTCTTTGAATCTCAGCATATTTCTCCCTCGTCATTCATTCTGAATATGAATTTTGGCAATACCTCTTCTCCCCTTATCCACAGATGGATATGGGGAATCTATGGCCATCAATTAGTAAAGATAGGCAACATGTCTACAATGGACTTAGCACAGTTTTAAGCATTATGAAAAATTCAAGAGATCCTTGAAGATATGACCTTTATCTTCCCAGTGCTGATTTTTGCACGAGGCGGGGGCCATGGGGATAGTGGAGCAGACCAAAAAAGTCAAGCAAACAAAACCCCATGAAACCTTCAGATAATATTCAATGGCAGACAGGATAGTAGTTAACCAACATGAGATGTCACATAAAGGAGAGTGTTTTGTGCAGCAGGAAAGGATGTGAGGGTGAAGGGGGAATGGAAAGAGGGAAGATTTGGTGACATTTTAAATGTCTTGGCTTACCCTCTGCTCACAGTAGGAAAAGGCTTCATGGAAAAGGAAAGATTTAAGCTGGACCCTGGAGGATTGTGGAATTTAGGTGGTATTAGTTTTCTGTTGTTTCATAACAAATAAGCACAAATTTAGCAGCTTAAAACAGTACCTAGTTCTTATCTCATAGTTTTGTGGTCAGAAGTTCAGGCATGTCATGGCAGCTTCTCTGTTTAGGTGCTCAAAAATCTGAGGTCAAGGTGTGGGTCATCTGCATTCTCATTTAGTCCTCTTTCAAGGTCATTCAGGTTTTGACAGAATTCAGTTCCTTGTTGAGATGGGATTGAGATCCCTGTTTCTTTGCTGGCTATCAAATAGGGACTTCTTTGAGCTCTTAAAGGCCACCCTTAGGTTCTGGTCACATGACTGTCATTTTTAAAAGCAGTGATGGGGAATCTCCCTTACATCAGATGCCCCCCACACATTAAATCTCATTCTTCAGGAAGAGCCCAGTGTCTCTTAAAAGCTTTCTGGATTAGATCAGGCTTACTGTTAATAATCTCTGTATCTTAAGGTCAACTGATTGGGGACCTCAATCACTGCTGCTAGATCCCTTCACAGTATCACCCAGATTAGTGTTTGATTGACAAATTGGAAAAAGGTGTGCATACCCCAGAGGCTGGGAATCTTAGGAGTCATTTTAGAATTCTGTCTGCCGCATGGTTAGAGGGCGTTTGATATCAAAGCTGGTAACCAAATTAATTATCAAGATAATATCTCCTAATGGGGACTGCAGGCATAGCCTATAGTTGGGAGGAGCCTCTTCCAAGGGAGATGAGCTTCAGAGTAATAAGTAAAGAATTCTAGGGGCCTGACTAATTCTAGGGCTTATTACCTCATTATGCTTCTTTTAATCACCAAAACCTCTTTCTTCTCATTGTTGTCTCCTTTCACACGCACAGACAAGATTTCCACATTACAGTTCATACTCGTTTTCACTGGGACAATTCTGCCACTCAGGGACATTTGGCAATATCTAGAGATATTTTGAGTTGTCATAACTGGGGATGTGCTACTGGTATCTACCAGGCAGAGGCCAGGGCTGCTGCTAATCATCCAGCATATACAGGGAAGCTCCACAGCAGGATTGCCCAGCCCCAAATGTCAATAGTGCCAAGGTTGATTAGCTCCCCAAGATGCCTCTTTCTTGCTGCTTCTAGGTTTCTCTCTGACCTCCGTGATTTTTCCCACACTGTGGCATCTGCCCTCACCATCCTCATAGTCCCTACTTCCAAGGATTGTTGCAAGAATTCAGTAAAAGAGATCATGCAAGGATGAAGGTGAAGAAGATACTCATTTGCAGTGCTTCCTTATTTTCCAAATGCCTGATCAGTGAACTTCCCAAGGAAACTAGGTGCAGGGTAGCATGGCTGAATGTGACCTCCACAGGTCATATGTCTGAGAACATAGAGCCAAAGATTGCACACAGCATTGCTAAGAAAAAAAGTGTCAAGATTTAGTTAGGCCCACAAAATGAAAATGCTAACAGCCAGATCTCCTATCTATACAAATTACCTCTTCTATAAATGCTCTGAAGAGCTTCGGAGGCATCAGTGTCCCCTATACCAGTAAAGTTTGCTTTTAAAACTTAGGAATGATTACTCTGAGATAATATACATTTTTCCACTTCCATCCTCCCTCCCCCAAATGTAGTCAAAGGAAGAATCTATCAGTTTTTTGTTTTATTTTGCTTTTCTTTTGAGGCACAGTCTCACGTTTGTCCCCTGGGCTAAAGTGCTATGGCCTCAGCCTAGCTCACAGCAACCTCAAACTCCTGGGCTCAAGGGATCCTCTTACCACTGCCTCCCAAATAGTTGGTACTACAAGTACCTACTAATCTTTTTTACCATGCTCTGCTAATTTTACTATTTTTAGTAGAGTCAGGGTTTCACTCTTATTCAGGCTGGTGTGAAACTCTTGATGTCAAGCCACTCTCTGGCTTTGGCCTTCCAGAGTGCTAGGATTACAGGCTTGAGCCACTGTGCCCAGCCTTATTATCCGTTTTTTAAGCCTACTTGATGACATAATAGAGAAATCATGAATATACTAGCTTGGTTTTGAGAAAGCGTTAAAAATAAAATTTCTAGGCCATGTCCCAAACATAATGAATTTGAATTTCTAGGGGTGAGGCCCAAGAATCTACAGAATTGACAAATGCCCTGTGTGTCTCTTATGGAGACAGTCATAATCTGACATTTAGAAACTGATAGACTGGATGATATATGGCATTAGGAAACGGATTGAGAATACCAGATACCTGCACAAATAAGGATAATAGGCTAAATGGAAAAATTTAAAAAGGAACATAGCTGCAGTTGCAGCCAGCTACCTGGATATAGAATAAAGTAGATGGAGTCTAGTAAGAGATGAGTGAAGGAAAAAGAAAAACAAAATGAACAAACAAAACCCTACAGATAAAAATACCCTAATCATAAGCAAATTTGGGTCAACAGTTCAATGTTTACCAAATTAATACAATCTTAGAATCATAGTATCCAGCAGGAAGAGAACATAAAACTTCTCCACCCTGCCTGCCCTGCTCAAACCATGCTTAAAGGTCTTTTTTTTTATTAATAGAATCATTTTCAAACATAATCAAAAGTTAAAGGAACAGTACCCTGCATCCCTGTATAACAGATTTAACAATTACCAAGATTTGGCCATATTGGCTTCATCTATCCCATTTTCCTTTTGTTTCACTGCTCTTTCTCTCTCTTTCTTCATAAGTATTTTAAAATGAAACTCAAGAATTGTGTTATTTTAGCCTCATGTATCTATTTTTTTTAATTGAATCATAGCTGTGTACATTAGTTCAATCATGGGGTATAGTGTGCGGGCTGCACATGCAATCTGAGATATTTTTATCAACCTGATTGACATAACATTCATGAGATTTTCTCCTTTACTATGTGAAAACATTTTTCATCTATATTTAGAAGTTTTCTCCTGACCCTTCAAATATGTACCACACATGTGATCTC
>CAUYON010000257.1:0-16258 GCA_963573935.1 Arctocebus calabarensis
GGGCTGGATGACAGGCAAGGAGGGGGACCTCCAACCTCCACCAGAGGCTCCAAAAGCCAAAAAGGCTGGACAGCTGCCAAGGAGACACCTGTGCCTTGGTGTCTCCTTCACTTTACACTTAGGACTAAATGTGAACCCCCATTTCTTATGCCTAGGCCAATTTCGTGTGAATTTCCTAGGCCTCAATTCCATGAATGGTCTGTATTCATTCATTGATACATTCATTCACCTTGCCCCTGGCGGAAGGGACTGTATTCATTCGTTTCCTGGCCAAGGAATCCATACACCTACATATATCCTGAGACTAAAGGCCTAAAGGAGGAGACGGGAAAGACCGGGAGAGAAACGGAGAGAGCTTCTCTCTCCCCACTCGAGTTCTTTCCCTCTACCAGGAGCTTTAGTGTTTTCTGTTTTCTGTATTCTTTTCTGTCTTACCACTGGGGGGTGGGGGGGAAATAATGTAATGAAGAATAATAAAATACATGTATATAAAAAAAAAACACGAAAGTAACTGCAGTGATATTCAGCAATCAGGTATGTAGCTACTATTTATCTTTACATAGTAAAGGTATGTGTAGACATGTAAAATATGTGTGTGTGTATATATGTATGAATACATATCTACATATGCAATTAACTATAATTTATTTGTTCTACACCTTTTTTTACTTAATGTAAAGAGCTTTCTCTGTAACTTAACATAGAATAACTATATTACCTGTAATAGAAGCACGTTTCTCTGTGTAACTTCAAGTTATTTTCAATTTCTTGTCATCACAATCTGCACTGAACATGTTGCACACACACAACTTACATATACAGAATAAATCCTACAAATAAGACTAAATTAAGATAAAAAATTTATTATTAAAAATATGTTTTGTGTCATTTTGTGTGTCCAATCACTTCACTTCCATTTTGTGATCTTAATCTTGCCCACTGTGGTTTTACTAATTGTGTTTTTTTAAGTGTTTGGCAAATGACTGGAAATTATAGAAAATAGTCTTCTAATTGCTTTGTGATTACATTGAAGATTAAAGAAAACATACTTACTCCCAGAGTGCCCAAAATTTTAGTCACTGTTTAAAATTTAAGTTTAGCAATGATTGGGAAAAGCTACTAGATGGATTGCTACAAATTCTGATTTTGTGCAACTAATTCTGAAGTTTTATACTTGTTAATTGTCCAGTTATTTGGTAAATATTTGCATTTCCTAAAATGGGGTTAAAAGTAAATTGTAACCTTCTCTGGAAATAGATTAATGTGGGAAGCATACCAATTTTATACCTTATTATTTGGGATAATTTGGCATATAATAATTGCCTGGGTTTTTACTGCGGAGGATAATAGGAAGTTTTAAAATATTTATATTATGACACATAACAGAAAAATGCATAAAACATAAATGCATAACTAATGAATATTTGTGTATTTTTCCATCCAAGTAAAGGAAAAGAATTCTACCACCTCTTGGTATACCGCTGGCCTCAGACACTTCCCTATCCCTTTGCAATCACAAATATTTCACTCCTAAAGGCTTCTACTCTCTTCACCTTGTAGGTAACTATTTCCTTGCTTTTCTTTATAGTTGACCATGTAAGTTTGTACTCTAGACTTTATAATTGAGTTTCACCTGTTTTGAATTTTATATAAATAGAAGCATATAGTATATATATATTTTGTGTTTGATTTATTGTGCTCAATATTATTGTCATGAATTGCAGCTATATCATTGCCTATAGCCATAGTTTCTACATTTTTGATACCACATGGTATCGTATCTCATTTTATGACTACCACCCAATTTATTTAGCTGTCCTATTGATGGATATTTTGGTTGTTATCAGTTTTATGCTATTGTTAGTAATACTGCTGTGGATATTTTTTGTATACAAAACTGTAAAAGTGTATGTATTTAAGTTGCATACAATATAGATAGGAGTGAAATTACTATAAGATGTGCAAAATTCAGCTTTAATAAAGAGGGCCAGTTTTTCCCCACAGTTTCACCAGCCACATATGAGAATTTACTTCTTCATGTTCTTATCAATCTTGGTCTTTTCTTTTTTTTTTTTTGAGACAGAGCCTGTCACTCTGGATAGAGTGCTGTGGCATCACAGCTCACAGCAACCTCCAATTCTTGGGCTCAAGCAAGTCTCCTGCCTCCACCTCCCAAGTAGCTGGGACTACATAATGCCTGGCCATTTTTTGGTTGCAGCCGTCATTGTTGTTTGGCGGGCCTGGGTTGGATTCGAACCTGCCAGCTCAAGTGTATGTGGCTGGTGCCTTAGCCCATTGAGCCACAGGCGCAGAGCCATCTTTTTTTTGAGACAGAGTCTCACTGTGTCACCCTCATTAGAGTGCTTGGTGTCACAGCTTATAGCAACCTCAAACTCATGGAATTAAGCTTCTCTTGCCTCAGCCTCCCAAATAGCTAGGACCACAGGCACCCACCACAATGCCTGGCTATTTTTTCTTGCGGTTGTCATTGCTGTTTTAGCTGGCTGGAGCCAGGTTTGAAGCTGCCAACTTCAGTGTATGTGGCTGGCACCATAACCACCGTGCTGCTATGGGCACCAAGCCATCAGCACTTGGTCTTATTAGACTTTTAAATTTAGCCATATTATGGGAATATAGTCACAGCTCATTGCAGTTTTAATTTGCATTTCCCTAATTATTATTCTTGTTGACTACCTTTTCTGTGCTTATTTTCACTGGACTTTTTTCTTTGGTAAATTGACTATTAAATCTTCTGCCCAGTTTTCCGCTGAATAGTCTTTTTTCTTATTATTTTCTTATTAATTTATTGTTTATTTTCAAGTACTCCATGGGCAGCCTTTTCAATGGTATATAGTGAGAAAATGGCTGAATGATATCAAACCTTGACATTACCTCTGCTTTAGAAGAAAATTAATGTACTCAAACTCTTTATATTTCTTCTGGCAATGTATGACTAGCATCTTTTTTTTTAAAAAAAAGTCTATTTCCTTACTTTTTGTTGTTGTTACAGCATTAATGGCCTTTTCTACAATTTCTGTCTGGTAATCTTCAAGAAACAATTTTTTTTTTTTAATTGAGACAGAGACTCACTTTGTCACCCTTTGTAGAGTGCTATGACATCATAGCTCACAGCAACCTCAAAATCTTAGGCTCAAGCGATTCTCTTGCCTCAGCCTCCCAAGTAGCTGGGACTATTGGTGCTTGCCACAGTGCCCTGCTATTTTTTGTTTAGCAGGTCCAGGCCAGGTTTGAACCCACCAGCCCCGGAGCATGTGGCCAGCACCCTAATCACTGAGCTATGGGTGCCCAGCCAAGAAACAATCTTAAAGCTTGAAATTTCATTGTACATTGTTCAAGACTGATTAAGGCTATTTATAAATATTTTCGTTTATGATTAACCCCTAAAACTTTTTTTTCCAGACAGGACCTCATTGTTGCTTAGGCTAGAATGCAGTGGCGTCATCACAGCTTACTGTAAACTCCAACTGCTAGGCTTAAGTGAGCCTCCTGTTTCAGCCTCTACAGGTGAGCTCCACCACACCCAAATAATTTTTCTTATTTTTTGTAGAGACAGGATCTTGCTTAGTTTCCCAAGCTGATCTTAAACTCCTGGCCTCAAGTTATCTTCCTGCCTTGGCCTTCTAAAGTGAAATTCTTCTAAAGAATTACAGTGTCACCTCACCTCACCACACTCAGCCAACCTCTGAAACTTTACACTAGAAAACAAGATAACTCATAAAAGAAAAATCATGTTGAGTAGATAGCAAAATCCGAGCTGATCTGCTTTTATTCATATTTTCTTTGGATTGCACAGAATTCAAAGGTTAAGATAAGCTTTTAAAAATTTGTCTTTATTGCATACTCAACTTCACAATGAGCACTCCATCTCATATGGAAAAGCATTTTTACTATTGCACCTCATTTTGTAGCATTTTCCACTGATGAAGTGTGACCAAAAGGAAAGGACAATTCTTCCCAAAGTTTCCAGAAATGTTACATGTGAAGTAAAAATTCTTCCAAAACAGTAAACTCTACAGATTGTCAGATTTTTTTCAGAGAGTAAACTTTATCATTTATATAGTTTTAGTTTATAACTATGAATAAAAACAAATCGACCTTTGGTTTTATTGTTGTTTCTATATTTTCCATAGTGGTGTATCCGCTTATTGCTGGCACCGTGGGCAGACTGCTTTGCTTTTGGTATGCCACTACTTTAAGGTATGGTGTTTTCTATAAATCCTTGCAAGCACTTTTTCACATAAGGAATTTCCCTACTGCTCTTGAGGAATTACTGTTCTCAGAAAAGCAAAGGATATCTTTGAAAAAGAATGTGCTCTGCTTAAAAGTATGTGAATTGTAAACTTGAGAAAGTCTTATTCTTATGGTAAGGAATCTAGAAGACAGGTTTTCCTGGGATCCATGCAGCCATCAATACTCACCATTGATCTGAAACTAACAGAAAATTATGGGGGCACTTAATGACACAAAAAGGAGATAAGCTTATGCCCTGATTTTTAAAGCAGGCGAAAATTACTAATTGTTCCAATAATATCTTTTATATAAATTTCCCCTCTGACTCAGGATCTAATCCAAGACTATACTCTGTGTTTAATTGTTAAATCTTTTTTCCCCTCAAGTTAGCAAAAGTTTGTGTCTATTGCTTATAAACAAAGAATCTTAATGCTACAGTTTCTTTCTGTTGGTTATAGCCACAGAACCTTTATGATCTAGTAATTTATATGTATATCATTTTATCATAATAACCTCTTCTAGATAGGTATTAAAACTCCTGTTTTACAAATGAATCCTACATGTATCAGACTCAGAGAAGTTAAGAAACTTGCTCATAATGGCACAGTTAAGTTCTGTGGCCAGGAATTAAATACAAGACTTTTTTTCTCTTAAGCCCCTGCTATTCCATTGCAGGGCTAGCAGAATTAGTAAATCACAATTTCTGCACTCCAGAATCTTACAGGCTAATGTGGGACAGAGATAGATACACAAATAATTAGAATTAATTAAAAATTAAAATAGGCAGTAAATCCTAACCACTGAAGTTAGTACAAGCTGTAGGTGGAATGTAGTCAATGAACTTATTTCATGTATGACAAGAAATATGGCCAGGGCTACAATAGAAATAGAAGAAAATGAAATTAGGTTTTTTTTCCTTGATATAAACTGAGTATTTATAGATTATCTGTCTTCTGTTCAAAGCACGATTAATATCAAATGCTGATCAGCTAACGTCCAACATATGTTCAGGAAGTTCCATGTTTAGTTGGCTGAATTGTTAACTTTGACATCTGCTAATGTAACATTACCTCCTGAATGCTAGGGATTCAAGTAGTTCCAATGTCATTTCAATTCTTTTTCTTTTTGAGATAGAGTCTCACTTTGTTGCCCTCAGTAAAGGGCTGTGGCATCACAGCTCACAGCAACATCTAGGCTCTTGGGCTTAGGTGATTCTCTGGCCTCAGCCTCCCCAAGTAGCTGGGACTACAGGCACCGGCCACAGTGTCTGGCTATTTTTTTGTTGTTGCAGTTTAGCTAGGGCCGGGTTCAAACTTCCACCCTCAGTATATGGGCCTGGCACCCTACCCCCTGAGCCACAGGCGCCGACCATCATTTCAATTCTTAGCTGGCCATTTTGATTAATGTTGACATTTTTTAGTTCTGACATTTAGCTGAAACATATTGCCAAGATCCTAATCTGTAAACTTGCTTCAAATATACCCTGTTTCATTTGATAGCTTAAAAATATTGGCATCATAAAAGGAGTTCTGAAGGTAAAAGGAACTGATCCCTTCAAGAAACCTAGAGCCCTTTCCTTTCTCTTATTGTAAAAAGCCAAACAAAAAGTAAGAATTAGGTGGGAGGAAAACCAGATTTGGAAAATCAGAGCAAATAGCATCTCCCATTTTGTGGCTTCAGTTCAGAACCTGAAGAGAAAATATGTAAAGGTCAGGAGCTTACATGGCACCCAGGAAGCTGAGGCTTGGCGCAATTATGAGTAGTCTCAGAGAAATAGGGAAGTGTTAGCAAATCAATGAACCCTTGTGCTCAGTTAGATGTCTGAGAATTCTCTGGGGTCCCCTAGAGAGATATAAACAGTCTCTGAAGGGGAGAAAAACCTGGACAAGTCTACATTGATAATATCTGTTAGTGATAAGAGTATTTAATTTGTATTTAAAAGATAGGCTTTCTTTTAATATTTAGCTCTTATAGTAAGTTGTTAGTACCAACTTATCTTACAATAGTAGGTGCTTAAGTAATGTTGAATTTGATTAAGTTGAAAGTGAATAATAAGGCTATTCTACACAAAAAAACTTATCTTGGGGTGGTAGATGTTGCAGGGAGGTCCTGATTCCTTGAACCCAGTTGACTTGACTGGCTTACTTGGCTGAGCTAGAAAGAACAATGAAGGCATGGTGGATTGCTAAGCTCATGAGTTTGAGACCAGCCTGAGCCAGAGTGAGACTTCTTCTCTAAAAATAGCTAGGCATTGTGTTGGGTGCCTATAGTCCTAGCTACTTGGGAGGCTGAGGCAAGAGAATTGCTTAAGCCCAAGAATTTGAGGTTGCTGTGAGCTGTGATACCACAGCACTCTACCAAGGGTGACAAAGTGAGACTCTGTCTCAAACAAAACAAAACAAAATAAAACCCAGAGCTTCTCCAAGACACTTTGTAATGAACTTGTCCAAAGTGAAGACAAAAGAAAAAACTTCACAAGCAGCCAGGAGTAAGTGCCAACTGACTTACAGAGGCAGAGTCATAAGGATGACAGTAGATTTTTCAACTGAAACCTTCCAAGCCAGAAGAGAATGGTCATCCACCTTCAGCATTCTTAAACAAAACAATTTTCAGCCTAGAATTCTGTATCCTGCTAAACTAAGCTTCAAAATTGGTGGAGAAATCAAATCTTTTGCGGTTATACAAACACTGAGAAAATTCACCCCAAGACTAGCTCTACAGGAAATACTTAGACCTTTTCTCAACAGTGACCATCAAAATGGACCACTAGCAAAGTAAAAACCCTGAAGCTGAAGGCCAAAACTTAGCTTCCACAATAGCACAAAGGATAAAATTACACAACAGACTTTGACAAAATGAGATGAATAGAATTCTACCACACTTAATTCTCTCAATAAATGTCAATGGACTGAATTCACCACTGAAGAGGCACAGACTAACTGATTGGATAAAAAAAGCACAAGCCAGGTGGCACCTGTGGCTCAGTAGGTAAGGTGCTGGCCCCATATACCAAGGGTGGCAGGTTCAAACCTGGCCTTGGCCAGACCGCAACAAAAAAAAGTTGGGTGTTGTGATGGCCACCTATAGTCCCAGCTACTCAGGAGGCTGAGGCATGGCAATTGTCTAAGCCAAGGAGTTGGAGGTTGCTGTGAGCTGTGACACCATGGCACTCTACCGAGGGTGATAAAGTAAGACTCTGTCTCAAAAAAAAGGCACAAGCCATCCACATGCTAGCTCCAGGAGACAAAACTAGCTTTGACGGACAAATCAAGACATAGGGTTAGGGGATGGAAAACAGCAGTATTTCAAGCAATTAGAAATCAGAAGAAAAGAGAAGTTGCGATCTTATTTCAGATACAGGTGGATTTAAAGCAACTAAAGTTAAGAAAGACAAAGATGGTCACTTTATGCGGGTCAAAGGAACAATACAATGAGCAGACATTTCAATTTTTAATATTTATTTATTTATTTATTTATTTATTTATTTGTAGAGATAGAGTCTCACTTTATCGCCCTGGGTAGAGTGCCGTGGAGTCACACTGCTCACAGCAACCTCCAGCTCTTGGGCTTAAGTGATTCTCTTGCCTCAGCCTCCCGAGTAGCTGGGACTACAGGCGCCCGCCACAGCGCCTGGCTATTTTGTTGTTGTTGTTGTTGTTGTTTGCTTGTTTTTGTTTTTTTTGTTTTGCAGTTCGGCTGAGGCCGGGCTTGAACCCGCCACCTTCGGTATATGGGGTTGGTGCCCTACTCGCTGAGCCACAGGAGCCGCCCAATTTTAAATATTTATGCACCCAGCTTAAAGGCTCCCAGATTTATGAAACAGACCTTCATAGGTCTGAGCAATTTGATATATGATAATACCATAATAACCAGGGACTTTAACACCCCTCTGACAGAAATGGACAGATCCTCTAAACATAAACTAAACAAAGATACAAAGGACTTAAATGTGACCCTAGAACAAATGGGATTAATGGACATTAATGGAACTGAGCATACAAAAGCTAAAGAATATACATTTTACTTGTCATCCCATGGTGTATACTCCATAATAGACCACATCCTTGGATACAAATCAAACCTTATACATTGTATATTCTCAGATCTCATGGCAATAAATGTGAAACTCAACTCCAACAAAATGTTCATCCCATACAAAGACTTGGAAATAAAACATCCTTACACTGAATGATAGTTGGGTTCTGGGCAAGATAAAGGAGGAAATTGTTAAATTCCTTAAACATAACAACAATGAAGACATAAGTTACCAAAACCTGTGAGATACAGCAAAAGCAATCTTAAGAGGGAAATTATCACTTTAGATGCCTACATTTGAAAAACAGAACAAGAGCACATCAACAAACTCATGAACCATCTTAAGGAATTGGAAAAAGAGAAACAACCTACATTTAACCCACCTTAACAGTCAATACTATCTGCTGTCCCTTTACCATGAAGCTGTTGAAAAATAAATGATATCAGTGCTTCTTATTAAAAAAAAAAGATAAACAACCTAATCCCAAAACCAGCAGAAGAAAAGAAATAGCCAATATTAAATCAGAGATTAATGAAATTGAAAACAAAAGAATCATTCAGAAAATTAACAAAATGAAATGTTGATTTTGCAACAAATAAATAAAATTGATAAACCTTTAGCCAGATTAACTAGAAAAAGAAAAGCAAAATCTCCAATAACTTCTATCATAAATGATAAAGGGGAAATAACACATATGCCTCAGAGATACAAGAGATTATCTCTGAGTACTATAAGAAACTCTATGTCCAGAAATCTGACAATGTGGAGGAAATGGATGAATACCTGGAATTGCACCCTCTCCCTAAATTTAACCAAGAAGAAAGAGATCTCCTGAACAGATCAATTTCAAGAACTGAGATCGAAGAAACAATTAAAAAAAAAAATCTCCCAACAAAAAAATGCCCTAGTCCAGATGGCTTCTCACCAAAATTCTATCAAACCTTCAAAGAAGAGCTTATAACCATACTGCAGAAATTATTCCAAAAAATTGAGAAAGAAGGAATCTTCTCCAACATGTTCTACAAAGCAAACATCACTCTGATACCAAAACCACAGTAAGATCCAACTAAAAAGGAGAATTTTAGACCAAATTCACTAATGAATATAGATGCAAAAATTCTCCAAACAAATCCTAGCCAATGGATTACAGCTACACATTAAAAAAGTCATTTATCACGATCAAGTAGGTACCATCCCAAGGCTGGTTAAACACACACAAGTCCATAAATGTAATTCACCATATCAACAGAAGCAAAAACACAGACCAAATGATCCTCTCAATAGATGCAGAAAAAGCAATTGATAAAATCCAGCATCTTTGGGTGGCGCCTGTGGCTCATCGAGTAGGGTGCCAGCCCCATATACAGAAGGTGGCGGGTTCAAACCCGGCCTCAGCAGAACTGCAAAACAGAAAAATAGGCGGGCATTGTGGCGGGCACCTGTAGCCTAAGCCCAGGAGTTGGAGGTTGCTGTGAGCTGTGTGACACCATGGCACTCTACCAAGGGCGATTAAAAAAAAAAGTGACACCCTGTCTCTAAAAAAAAAAAAAAAAAAAAAAAAGATCTAGCATCCTTTTCTAATTAGAACACTTAAGAATATAGGCATAGGTGGCACATTTCCCATCATGGCCATCTATGATAAACCCACAGCTAATATTATACTGAATGGAGCAAAACTGAAAGCTTTTCCACTTAGAACTGGAACCAAACAAGGTTGTCCTTAATCACCACTACTATTCAACATAGAGCTGGAGGTTCTAGCCAATACAGTGGACAAGAGAAGGAAATAAAGGGAATCCCAAATGGGAGCAGAGGAGGTCGAACTCTTGCTTGTTGCTGACAATATGATTTTATACTTAAAGAACTCCAAAGACTCCATAACAAGACTCCTGAAAGTGATGAAAAAATACAGCAATGTCTCAGGATATAAAATCAATGTCCACGAATCAGTAGCCTTTGTATATGCCAATAACAGCCAAGATGAGAAGCTAATTAAAGATACAATTCAATTCACAGTAGCTTCAAAAAAACGAAACACCTAGGAATATACATAATAAAAGAGGTGAAGGAACTCTACAAAGAAAGTTATGAAACCCTAAGAAAAGAAATAACAGAAGATATTAACAAATGGAAGAATATACTATGCTCTTGGCTGGGAAGAATCCATATTGTCAAAATGTCTGTACTTCACAAAACAATCTATAGATTCAATGCAATCCCCATTAACATACTATCATCATACTTTCAAGACTTGGAAAAAATAATTCTTCATTTTGTATGGAACCAGAAGTACCCCATATAGCCGAGGCAATTCTTAGTATTAAAAAAAAAGCCAGGGGTATCACCCTACTAGACTTTTGTCTGTACTACAAGGCCAAAGTGATCAAAGCAGCATGGGATTGGCACAAAAATAGAAACACTGACATTTGGAACTGAGCAGAAAACCATGAGATGAAACTAATATCTTATAGCCACCCGACCTTTGATAAACCAAACAAGAATATATCCTGGGGAAAAGAATCCCTATTCAATAAATGGTGTTGGGAGAACTGGATAACCACATGTAGAAGACTGAAACTGGACCTCTACCTCCCACCACTTACAAAAAATGATTCAAGATGGATAAAAAATTTAAACCTAAGGCATGAAACAATAAAAATTCTCAAAGAAAGTGTGAGGAAAACCCTTGAAGATATTGGTCTAGGGAAAGATTTTATAAAGAAGACTTTCATGGCAATTGCAACAACAACAATAAATAAATGGGACTTAATTAAACTGAAAAACTTCTGTATAACTAAGAAAACAACAACTAAAGCAAACAGACAACCTTCAGAATGGGAAAAGGTATTTGCATATTATCAATCATACAAAACCTTGAAAACTAGGATCTATAGAGAATTCAATCAACTTCCTGATTTTCTCTTTATATGTATGCTTTACCTTTTGTAATTGCCCCATAGTTCTTGGATATTCCATTCCATTCCATTTTTTCACTCCTTTTTCTAATTGCTTTTTAGTTTAGGAAGTTTCTGTTGATACAACTTTACACTTATTGAAAAGCTATGTCTAGTCCTCTGATGAGCCCATCATGAGTCCAGTCTTCTGATGAGCCCATCAAAGGAAGGCTTCGCTTCTGTTAAATTAATTTTTGGTTTCTAAAATTTCCTCTTGAATCTTTCTCAGAGCTTTTATTTCTTTGCTTACATTAGCCATCTGTTTACATGTGGTTAATATTTTCATGAGCACCCTTAGCATATTGATCATTGTTATATTATGTTCCAAAATTTCTGCCATGTCTGAATCTTGTTCTAAAACTTGCTTTAGCTCTTAGATTATGGTTTTGCTCTTAAGCATATCTTATAATTTTTTGTTGAATGCTAGACATGATATGTGTCTTGTGTAAAAGAAACTCTGTCATAGCTCACAGCAACCTTAAACTCTTGGGCTCAAGAGATCCTTCTGCCTCAGCCTCCTAAGTAGCTGGGACTACAAGCGCCTGCCACACGCCAAGTTATTATTAGAGATGGGGGTCTCGCTCTATTTCAGGCTAGTCTCAAGCTCCTGAGCTTAGACAGTCCACCTGCCTCAGCTTCCCACAGTGCTGGGATTATAGGTGTGAGTCACTGTGCCCGACTAAAAGAAATTAAATTAAATAGGCTTTTAGTGTGAAGTTTGTGTTTATCTGGCTAAGAGTAACGGTGAGTTTACTGTTTACTGTCCCTGTAGATGTCAGAGGCTAAAATTTCCTTTAGTGTCCTTATTTTTCTCTCCTGTTGTCTGTGGATTTCTCTGGAGACTCCTTAATTGACTCCGAGCCTTGGAGTTGTTTCAGTTTTAATCTTTCCTTGTTATAAATCCTGATTTATGTGGTGGTAAGGGCAGGAGAGAGCAGAAGCATTCTGTGATTCTAAGGTTAGGTTTCAGTCTGTTAGTCTGGGATAAACCTTCCTCAGCGCCTTTCCTCCCATTAGGTAGGACAAGAATCCTGGTTGGGTAATTCCCATTCTCTAGGTAGGTAAGGCTCTAGAAAATAATTTCATTGAGGGCAGGCTTTTGTTAAGGAAAATAAAATGCTCAGGGTATGTCACAATGGCTTCATTTCTCCTCCCTTTACTGGAAGCTTGAAGGGATTTTTCTGTGATCTTCACTCTGAGAACATAGTGGGATTCCTAAAGGTAAAACTCATATAAATGTGGGGATTTCCCTGAGATTGGTCTCCCATGTGCCTCCTTCACCAGGAAAGCCAAAATAGTGAGTAGACACACACATTATATAAGTAACCTCTCATTGAGTACAGCATTTGAGAGAACATGAACTCAGCTGGAAACTGACAGGGAATCTCTAAGCCAAGGAAGAAGAGGGAAGCAAAGAAGTAAAGCAGTCCAGAATTGGCGTGGAGTCAGGAGATACTCCTTAGTGCAGGAAAAGGGTCAGTGAGCGAGCCCTAGTAGTTCATATTCTCACGGTGAACTTCTGCAATTCTAGCCACAGGAGGCTAGGATTCATGAGCTTCATGAGCCCTATGACTAGTTTATGGAGTGGTCCAGAGTCTGTATAATGGCATTGTGCAGAGATGGAGTTCACTCTGGGTCCCACGCATACCCTGAGACCCAAGCAGGTGCAGGCCAATGACATTTTGAGAGCCCAGCCCCAGTCATACTACATCCTGCTCTGGGCCCAACAACCTTTGTATCTCCACATTCCTGGAACCTTGTAGACATCCCTCCCCTCCATCCTGCCCACTTACAAGACTGTCACAATACTAGATGGCACAACACTGTTCAGCTAGGGAGTCAGCACTCTAGACCTTACAGTGTCCGATACCCCAGGGAACAGGTGGTGCAGGCCACGGGGAAGGGTGAACTACATGCTCTTCTTTTAGATTTGTAGTGATATCCTATTTTATTCTTGATATTGGTAATTTGTGTCTTCTCTCTCTTTTCCTTTGTCTTACTAGGAAAATCATATTCCTCTTTTTAAAAGAATTGAATTTTGGCTCGGCGCCTGTGGCTCAATGGGCTAAGGTGCCAGCCACATATACCTGAGCTCGTGGGTTCGAATCCAGCCTGGACCCACCAAACAACAATGGTGGCTACAACCAAAAAAATGGCCGGGCATTGTGGCGGGCACCTGTAGTTCCAGTGACTTGGGAAGCGGAGGCAAGAGACTCGCTTGAGCCCAGGAATTGGAGGTTCCTGTGAGCTGTGATGCCACGACCCTCTATCCAGGATGACAGCTTGAGGCTCTGGCTCAAAAATAAATAAATAAATAAATAAATAAATAAATAAATAAAAGAATTGAATTTTGATTTTATTGATTTTAAGCATTTATTTTCTACTTAATTGATTTCTGCCCTTTGTTATTTCCTTCTTTCTTCTTCCTTTATTTTGCTCTTATTTTTCTAGTTTCTTAGTGTGGAAGGCTTAGATTATTGATTTGAGAATATACTTGTATTTCAGTTATCTTAAATTTGCCAAAGTTTGTTTTATGGAGAATGTTCCATGTGCACATGAAAAAAATGTATATTCTGTTCTTGTTGGGCAAAGTATTCTATATATGTGAATTAGATATAGTTAGTTTATGGTCTTGTACAGGTCTTCTATACTCTTGCTGCTTTTCTGTCCACTGATTCTATTGATTGCTGAAAAATGCATGTCAAGTTCTCCAACTATAATGGTGAACTTGTATATTCTTTCAGTTTTGTCAGCTTTTGCTTCATGAATTTGGAACCTCTGTGGTTGAATTCATGCACATTTAAGTTCATTATGTCTTTCTGGTGGATCGATTCTTTTATCATGGTAATTTATCCCTGGTAATTTTCATTGCCTTAAAGTCTACTTTAATATTAATATTGTCACTCTGGCTTTATTTTGATCAGCGTTTTCATAGCATGTCCTTTTTCATCATTTTACTTTTTACCTATGCATATCATTATAGTAGAAGTGATTTTTATACAACATACAGTTAGATCATATACTTTTATCCTTTATCATATCTGTCCTTCAGTTGGTGTGGTTAGACTATTTATATTTAATGTAATTGTTGATATGTTTGCATTAGGCCTTCTGTTTTATTATTTGTTTTCTGTTTCTTTATTTCTCCTTTCTGTCTTTTTTGGATTCTTTTAACATTTCTTATTGTATTTTACTTATTATGTTTTTACTATATGTTATTTGTAGTTATTTGCTCAAGAGATTTAAAATAGATGCCTTGAATGTTTTGCTCAAAAATAATGTGAAACAATATATCATCACATCAAGTGGAATATAGAAATCTTACCACTATGCAGGTACCTCTATCCTTGCCCTTCTATTTGAAACCCTGTCAGACAGAACTAAACCTTTTACTTTTTTATTTTTGAGACAGAGTCTTAGTTTGTCACTCTTGGTAGAGTTCTGTGGTAGAGCTCACAGCAACCTCAAACTCTTGGGTTCAAGCAATCCTCTTGCCTCAGTTTCTTGAGTAGCTGGGACCACAGGCACCCGCCACAACGCCTGGCTATTTTTGTTGTTGCTGTTGTAGTTGTCATTGTTTAGCAGGCTCCACGTGGGGTTTGAACCCACCAGCCCTGGTGTATATGGCTGGCGCCCTAACCATTGAGCTATGGGCACCAAGCCAATTCCACTTGTTCTGATGCAAAATTCATAGTCATTCGAATCATTGTTCTCCTGTAATGTTTTATTTTTCTCTGGAGGCATTGTATTTTTGTGTCTTTAGTTTCAGCAGTTTGATTATGTGTCTGGGCATAGATCTCTTTCAATTTATATTTCCTGGTGTTTGCAGAACTTCTTGAATTTGTAAGTTTATGTTTTTACCCAGATTTGGGATATTTCGGTTCTTATTTCTTCAAGCATGCTTTCTTTTCCCTCTGTGTTGTTCAAATTGGATTCTTTTAATCTATCTTTAAGTTCATTGATTCTTCTTCTTAGTAGTCTCAGCTACTTGGGAGGCTAAAGCAGAAGGATTGCTTGAGCTTCTTTCAACAGATGAAGAATTCTGACATATTGAGCCTATCCAGTGAGTATTGAAACTTTTGGGTAATATATTTTATATTGTAAAATGTTTTTCCATTTCCTTCAAGTATATTCACCTTTGCTTTTAGAGCACTTTTATAGCAGCTGCTTTAAAGTCTTTGTTAGATAATTTCTTTTTTTTTGTTTTGTTTTTGGCCAGGGTGGGTTTTGAACCTGCCACCTCCGGCATATGGGGCCAGGGCCCTACTCACTGAGCAACAGACAGTGGCTTTGTTAGATAATTTCAATATGTGTCATCTCTGTGTTGGCTGAGATGAAATATACCGAATATTTTGAATATTAGATTAGGAGACTAGATCTTATTTGAATTTCATGGAGTTTTTGTCCTTTTTTCTTTTTGCCCAATGTGATCTGCAGGAAAGTTTTTTTTTTTTTTTTTTTTTTAGCAAAAGAAAGGTACAAAAATTTTTTATTCATGTTTTGAAAGCAAGAGTATTTAGCATAGAAAAGTTAGGTGTTTGACTTTTAACAGGGATCAAATGATACATCTCTGATGCTTGGCCTATTCAGGGAATTGCATTTCTCATTTCTTCAGGGTAGACTGTCCAAAGCCCAGCGCACTTTCAGCTTATCAGGAAACCATTTCTTTCCTTCAAAACTTCTTGCCTACTGGGCTTAGTAGTACTTTTGACTAAGTTTTCCTCTTTTTCTAAAGAATCAAATTTTTCTTTTCTTTCTTTTTTTTTTTTTTTTACTTGCATAAGCATGAAGTTTAATTTCTGTGTTAAAATGTCCAAAATTATAGTTAGGGGGTTATATAGTAGTTTTAATTTAGATTTTTTTTTTCAATTAACAGGTATTTTATTATTCTTCATTACATTATTTCCCCTCACCCCCTAGTGGTAAGACAGAATTTATTCACAGAAAAGAATACAGAAAACACTAAGGCTCCTGGAAGAGGGAGAGAATTCTAGTGGGGAGAGAGAAGCTCTCTCTG
>CAUYON010000259.1:0-19285 GCA_963573935.1 Arctocebus calabarensis
TCCCTAATTATTAGAGAAATGCAAATCAAAACCACCCTGAGATACCATCTAACTCCAGTGAGAATGGCCCACATCACAAAATCTCAAAACTGCAGATGCTGGCGTGGTTGTGGAGAGAAGGGAACACTTTTACACTGCTGCAAACTGCAAACTGATACAACCTTTTTGGAAGGAAGTATGGAGAACTCTCAAAGAACTCAAGCTAGACCTCCCATTTGATCCTGCAATCCCATTACTAGGCATCTACCCAGAAAGGAAAAAAATCCTTGTATCATAAGGACACTTGCACTAGACTGCTTATTGCAGCTCAATTTATGATCGCCAAAATGTGGAAACAACCTAAATGCCCACCAATCCAGGAATGGATTAACAAGCTATGGAATACTATTCAGCCATTAAAAAAAATGGAGACCTAACAGCCTTTGTATTAACCTGGATAGAAGTGGAACACATTACTCTTAGTAAAGCATCTCAAGAATGGAGAAGCATGAATCCCATGTACTCAAGTTTGATATGAGGACAATTAATGACAATTATTGACACGGTGGGGGTGAAGGAAGGGGAGAGCAGAGAGAGGAAGAATGAGGGAGGGGTGGGGTCTTGGGGTCTTGGTGTGTGCCACACCTTTTGGGGGCAAAACACGATTGTAAGAGGGACTTTTCCCAACAAATGCAACCAGTGTAACATGGTTTCTTGTACCCTCAATGATTCCCCAACAATAAAAAAAAAAAAAAAAAAAAATTATATGTGCATATGTGAAAAGATACACATCAAAACCTTATATGTTTTACCCCATAGGTAGTAGACAGATGATTTTTATTTTATCCTTTTGCATAAATGATTTTTATTTTATCCTTTTGCTTACATTTATACTGTACATTTTCATAAATACATGTTTTTCTTTTGTAATCACAATGATCTTAATTCAAAATTATTAAAAATAATAATACACATGTACTGGAAAACAGCTGAAAAGAGGAAAATAAAGCACAGAAAAATCTCTTATATCACCAACACCAAGAGGCACATTTCTTTTTTTCTTTTTTTTAAACATAGCTGAGATCATTCCATATCTCCAAGTATACATCCAATGTTACTCATTGGTTGTATTTCCCCTTCTCATTAAACAATTTTCATAAACATCATTTATCGTGGCTACAAGAGAAAATGTTACCCATAATTAAAACAAAGCATAGTGAAAAAAAATACAAATCCCCTTCTAAAACCTAAACTTTATTATTAAATAACTAAACCAGGAGTGGGGAACCTTTTCATGTAGGAAGGCCACATTAATTTAGCTGTAATCAAATAAGGCCACATTCAAAAAACTTCAATCAGATATACTTTAAAATGTACATTATTTTGCCACATATCATTACAGACTTAGTTTTGTCTTGTAAAGAAATATTCAAGTCATTTTGATTTAACATAACATCACACAGAAATGCTGCATTCCTATAGAAATCTTCTTTCAAAAATTCAAATTGCTGATTCTATCTTCATTTATCCATTTTTATTGTTCTTTTATTCTAAATAAAATTTAACTATCTATTCTTGCAGAGATAAAATTTTTGCTCATACCTGCCCTTGCAATATGGCAAATCTTTTAGCACATTACAAAACTGACAATGCCCTGTTGTACTTGCACAAATAGTTAATGATATTTACAACTTGTTGCAAAGTATCACTAAAAACAGGAGCTTCAGCAGAGACTTTGCTAATGCAAGCTAAAGTGAAAAGAAACCACAGCATCTAGATCTGATAATATTTTTTTTATCTATGCAATAAACCCTTCATCTTTCCTGTCATGTAAGGTGCACCCTCCCTACATACCCTCACTAAATTTACCAAATTCAGTCCAACTTCATAACATTTATTTTGAAATTTGTTGAAGGTTATCTATTCCCCATGCTCTGTCCCCAACAGTGCCCAAAGTGAATAATTCTTAACAGCAAAGAAAATCTTGTTACAATCTAAATGAAAAAAAACCTGCACCAAGTCAGTATATCAGGTGATTCATCCAAAGCAATAGAATAATACATATTTTCCACCATTTGAATTACTGCATAAAGTTGTTCTGCTAAGTTGAAGGCTAATTAATACTGCCAATCAATTACAGTTCTCCTTGAAAGAGGCAATTTTTTGTACCTTGAAACATCACCGGGGTCTAAGTATCCAACAACTTCAACATAATGCATACTATCTACACCACTAAATGACTTTCCTCTTTTCCCCAAGTATATAAGCTATTGTATAAGTTGCTTCCGTGGCATAACTTCCAGGTCTTCTTGCTGCTTAAAGAATCATCTCTGCTTTTGCTTTTCATCTTGTCATTTCTGCAATACAAACTTCGGCACCTCTCCCTCTAATATTTATAGTCCTTATGAGTGTTATAATGCTGATGAGCATTTAATTTCTTTAATAAATCATCTCATCTTTAACAAAATGAGGTAATATGCAAATCCCAATCCTCATTTAAAAACCTATTTTCTTCCTTCAACAATCTTTTGGTCTTCTTTGGCATGATGTACTGTTAAGCAGACAGAATTTAAAAATACTGTCAAGCTGTGCAACTATTTACAAATTCCACTTAACAGAAACACAGTGTACCACTGTCAAAAGCTATAACAAACTGTGTACTCAACCACCATAAACTCTCACCAACCAGCCCTTATGGTAGTGGTGACAGTTAAGTAGAGGAAGTTAGAAGTAAATCATGAGACAACAGCAGCCATCAATTTAGCCCTCATGGCTTACTGATGTTCCAATTGTGCTGGCCAATCTGGGGGGATTGTTTCACTGAAGGTTATTTTATTCTTTGCTATCTTAAATACACTCATTTAAAAAAAAAATAAAAATATAAAAGGTGAATATTAATATATTAATAAAAATAAAAGAATTTTTTCTGCAAAATTTGGATTCAGTCAAAGGCCACACTTACGGACCTAGAAGACCACATGTGATGGTTGGTTCCCCACCCCTGTCTAAACACTACAGAAATATACATTTTAATAAGTTGCTGTTTGACAAATCTTCTAGATGTGGCATGCTCATAAAAGTCTTTTGCAACTAAAACAGCTGAAACAATAAATTAAACAAAATATTATTAAGTGACTATATTTTATTCATTTTAGTTTCCAGTTACCTTCCAAACTTTGGCCCTCAGATCAGCAGGCAGTGGTCTCCCTTGAATTATATTTCTCAAAGTTTCAAGATCACAACCTCCTGCTTCCAGAGCTTCTTCAAGATCTTTTTCCCTAAAAAAATAAGTCCTATTAAGACAAACTTTACTTCCTAATTTTTCTTATTCAAGTTTCATTTATAAGCATAGCCTAATAAAGAAAAAAAGTTCTCAGCACCCAAATGCAATGCCAAGGCACACACAGCATTCATATTCTTTTGGTTTGGTTTGGTTTTCTTCCACAGGGAAATCTCATGTTCCATACAGTCAATTTACTTTTATTTTGTACTTAATACTAAAAGGTTCAGTCATATGTTTACCCAGATTAAAGGTATTTAAAGGGAAGATGGGGCAAGCAGTGTACAGGATTGAGAAGTCACAGTAACAACAGTATGACTGTAGTAGAAATGACTAACACTTTATAGAGAACTATGTGCCAGGTACTATTCCAAACATTTTACATGTATCCCTTTTAATCCTAACAGCAACCCTATGATCCCTTTTAATCCTCACAGCAACCCTATGAGGTAGGTTACATCATTGGCCCCAATGACTATTACAAAAATTGTAGCAAAAAAAGGTTATATACATTTATGAGACAAGTGAAGAAATCATTTTGTGGTATTAAAAAGTACTATTCTTTCACGAGTTTAATGGTATTTTGATTATGATGACATGTTTAACTAGTAGTAGAACCAGGACACAAAAAAATTTTAACAGCATTGTTCTAAACTCACTCTTAACATCATACTAAATTGTGGCAAAAGGGAGAAACTACAGATTCAGCCAACAATTTAAAGCCTTGAATTCTATTTAGCACATAACGATACTGATATCAGGCCAAGAGCAGTGCCTACCTTACATTAATTATTCAATAAATGGTAGAAGAAAAAAGGCTCCACTGGTATTACATATTAAAGCAAAATAATACTACATCATCAAGAAAATTATTAAATCATGAAACAGTGATGTTTAGTCTACTAGGTCTAAGGAGAAAAGTAGCTATAAAATAAATTTATTTTCATTTGTATATGGTTAAAATAATAAAGTTTCCTTTTGGAAACGTTCACAAAGGCATAAATTGTTTTTTTAGCCAAAAAATGACTAGTTAAATTAATTCCTTAGAAATTTTCAAAAGCTAGGGTTTCAGTCAGTATATATGATTTTGGCATAAAATACATTTAAAAATCTGTGTACATCTTTTGAAATTTCAGAACCCAGGCAACCAATTTCTAACATTCTTTAAAGCAACCTAAAATGCAGATTATCTGGCTAAGATCAGGAAATCAGAATTTTCGTCTTTTTGTGTGTGGGGGGGGGTTTGAAGAATATAAATTACTCTCATTCTTAATTCTCTCATTAAGCTACTGTAAACTTCCCCTATTTGTAGGATTCTAAGAATATTACTTTACACATACAAATTTCTTTTTTGTGTGTGTATGCCGTGACTCAGATTTCAAGTGTTGCCCTCTTTAGGTAAAGAAATTAAAGGAAATATAATCACTTAGTATCTTATTCAATAGAAAATACACTGAATGAATTTGAAAGTTTCATTAACAAAGTTATTACAAATTCAAATGAACAGGAAGATAAATAGGAACCACATAAAAAATTTTGTTCTTTTGCTTATAGGGTTCGCAAAGTGTTAGAGGATAAAGAGAGGAAAAAAGATTACAAGTGTACTGCTGAGAGACAGTTCAGGTGTATAGCCGATAAAGACCGGGGTTTATGTTGTCTAATCTAGGCAAAGTGCACAAGAGAGCTTGTCAGAATTTGACAGACTGTTTGTAACCACGAAATGAAAGTTTAATGGCATTCTTGTTGAATAAATACCATATGTTGAAACAGTCCCAAGTGTAAATGAAATGAGAAACTGAAAACACCGTTTTTCTTTTTGAAGTAACTTTGCCAAATCCCTTACTATTGCAGACAACAAAGCTAGTATTTTGGTGCAAAATGCTCAATCTTCAAAGTACTTTTTAAATCACAATAATATACAAGCACATTTCTGTTGATACAGCTGCTACTGGGAGTCTTTGATGCTGCCCCCAGGGAACCACAAACATGTTTCCCAGCAGTACCATGAGCAAGAGCTCCTTAGGAGACCAGAAGATGCTACACCTCTTAAGTAGTAAAAGATGCTTTTTGCAAACATAAATAATTAAAAGTAACATGATCTTCTAAACAAGGCATTCAAAGATTCCGTTATCGAACTTCAACATTACAAACATGCTTGAAAAGTAGTGAAGAGCTGAAAATTGGTAATTCATAGAAGGATCAGGCAGAGACAGGAACTCCATGATATTCAAATAGAATTTTTCTTCCCCTAAACCAAGTTTCTACTTTTAAACATCAATACAATTCTAACATACAAAAACAAAACTTGGGTCTGGTAGAATACAAGTGGGTGGGCTATGACTTTTTTCTGAGCCTCGTTTGAATATGGGCAGCTGTTCTCTGATCTTACTTATAAGCTAAAAGAAGGTACAGTTGCACTGAACATTAAGACGAGGTCTTATGTGTACAACAGAAAAGTATAGGCCTCCCCACTTATCTAGCAAGTATGAAAAATAAGGAATTGTCTCCTTTGCTCAGAAAATTCAGGACAGAGGAAATACAAACGTTACGACTAATTAAGAAGAAAACCATCTCCTATGGCTCTGCCACTTTGAAAACTGTAACATGTTAGTATTCTACAGGTTCCTGTCAATGAACTATCAATAATATCTTTTCAAAACCTAAATAAGACAACAGAATTGATGCTTACCTGATATTTTGCAGAAAAAAATCAACTAACCTAAGTACTGTAACCTAAGTTTCTTTAGCATTACATCCAGGCAAACAACATGACTAGATTTATGTTTATAAAGAAGTTAGCAACTGAATTAGATTTTTTCCTTCTTCTACCAAATAGTGATTAACTTCTAACATTTGGAAGTATTTACACACTATTAAGGGAGAAAAAAACATGGATTTTTAAGCACTAGTCATTTCTAAATCCTCCTATGATTAATAATTTTAATTAGAAATTTTGCAATTATTTTCTGAATTAAACCATACATACTTTTATTAAAAATTATGATTTTTTTAAAAGCAACTAGATTATTATGTGTTATATGTTATGTTCTTAAAACTGTTACAGAAAATCTCCCACTGAGAAAAAGTGACTACATATATATTAAACTTTTTTCTAAAGCTTGCTTTCCTCTCAACTAGGTTCTAAAAATTTCTTTCCCCTGTAATTTCAAAACTTATGCAAAGTGTTTGATTGTACTAGTCTATCTCCAAACAGGAGAGGAAAAGACCTGGTTTATCTCCTCTCCTAAGTTTTTTTAACGTAGTACATACACATCTTCCTATACTTAAACCCCCTACCCCTAGTAGTCACTCTCCATTCATCCCACTGGCCCCTCCCTACCTTGTCCTAGGCCTCTAGCAACCACTGATTTACTTTCTGCTTCTACACATTTATCCACTTGGATATTTTATATTATATAAATGGAATCATATAATAAATGGCCTTTGATGTTAGTTTTTTTAATTTATCACAATGTTTTCAAGACCTATCCATATTGTAGCATGTATCAGTACATGCTTTTTATTGCCTATATTCCACTGTATGAATATATTATATTCTATATATCCATCAGATAATGGACATTGGAGGTGTCTCAATGTCTCTTTTGTTAACTTAGTATTTATTCTTCCTAAAAAGGTCTGAAGAATTTAAAAATCAAGTCTAATAAAACCTCACATAAAAAACAAAATAAACTTCACACTCATTAAGAGGACTATTACCAAAAAACATAAAGTAATAAGATGGCAAAGATGCAGAGAAACTAGAACCATTGTACGCTGCTGGTAGGAATGTTAAATGATGTGACCATTGGCTCAGTGCCTGTGGCTCAACAGGCTAAGGCGCCAGCCATGTACACCTGAGCTGGCGGGTTTGAATTTAGCCCGGGCCGGCCAAACAACGATGGCTGCAACCAAAAAATGGATGGGCGTTGTGGCGGGCGCCTATAGTCCCAGCTACTTGGGAGGCGGAGGAGGAGACTCGCTTGAGCCCAGGAATTGGAGGTTGCCGTGAGCTGTGATGCCACAGCACTCTCTCCAGGGTGGCAGCTTGAGGCTCTGTCTCAAAAAAAAAAAATGATGTGACCATAATAAACCAGGATGGCAATTCCTCAAAAAATTAAAACTATTATAGAATACCACATGATCTAGCAATTCCATTTCTGAGTACATATCCAGGAGAGTTGAATGCAGAAACTGGAAGAGATACATATTTATACATCTATGTTCACAGCCACATTATTCGCAATAGCTAAGAGATCAAAGCAATACAAGCATTCACCAAAGGATGAAGAGATAAACAAAATGTGGTATATACCTACAACATGGATTATTATTCAGCCTTAAAAAGGAAGGAAACTTCTGGCTGAACAGGATTATAGTTGTCCTCAGTGAGATGAATTGGGTTAGGCAGGACTATGTAGGTCTGGGGTACATTGGGAGAGGGTTTGGCAGTGGAAGAAACTGCAGCCAATACTTTTTTATCTTGTCTTGAATAAGTGAGGAAAAGAACAGGATGACATAAAGGGCAATGGTTAGTAACAGGAGGATTGCAGTAAAGGGGCCCAAGAGGGGTAAGCGAATGTACTGAGTAATTTAAATACTTATGGATTCAGGTGGTGCCTGTGGCTCAAAGGAGTAGGGTGACCCATATGCCAGAGGTGGCGGGTTTAAACCCAGCCCCAGCCAAAAACTGCAAAAAAAAAACTTATGGATTCATTTTAAACATGTATTTTGCTCAGCAATAACTGAGAAAGTAAAAATGATTTAGCTATAAGCATGTTAAAGGAAGAGCTTACTGCAACTATGAAAAACTATAAACAATGTAACTATTCAAAATAAAAGCTGATTTCAATCAAGGAATGGAATTCTAAGTAATAACTTTGCTGAAAAACCATGACATAGGAAGATTTTTATGATATTAAGGACATATATTAAGTGAAAAAACTAGTTTTAAAATGTACAAATGTGTATGAAAGAAAAAGTACACCATCCCCATCCACTCTTTCCATATATGGTTGAAAGCATATTTTTTTTTGAAAGCATATTTTTAATAACATTTATTTCTAATGACATGCTTACAAGAAAGTTTTAATTGTATTCTCTAAAATGAGCAAACATAGTAAATTTGCTAGAGAAAAAAGATTGTGATAAGAATTCTCACCTCAAATATATTCTCACTTTGCTTGGAGTATTAAGTAACTGCTGCTTATGAAAGGATGTTTTACATAATCATTAAAAAGGAAATGATGTGGTATATGTACTACTTTAGTACTACATTATTACATTTCATCTTAGGTCTCCAATACTGAATACTGTAAGTATAAACAAGAAAAACAAATTCAACCTATAGCTGATAACAAACTGTATTCTAAAGATTTTCCATATGTGATATAAACTTGGTAGTAAAAAATATAAAAATATTTAGTTCAATTTTTGAGAATGGATAAAAATTAATTTGGAACAGGAGCTGTCCTTCCCACACTATGGATAAAGCCAAAGGTAAAAGGGTGGAAAGTTGGCATAGATTAGTTACAAGTAGCACATCCTTGGTCTTTTTCACTTCCTGGTCTCCTTTGAACACTCATAAAACTACAAATTCCCTACACTGGGTTAATCTAACCAGTCTGCCTTCTTTGTACCTATATTCTGCTCAATGCAGCCTTCTAGGGGAAATAATTATAAATTCATCATATTCTGTATCTGCTAGATATCAATACTGCCTAAAAATCTTCGATTAATCACTTTATTCAGACCCCTTACCCAGACATCTCAGGTGACTTTGTAGCATGACTCCAAAGAGAAAATACAGGCTAGCAGGCTTCTCCTCTCTTTGATCTCAACACCCTTTCCAAAAACAAACAAACATAGGCAACTTATTATCATTCCAGATATCATTTCCTTCTTTTCTGTATTCACAGGAAACTAGAATTTCAAGACTGATGACTTCACCTGGGTCTTATCTTCCCCCAACTCTTCCAGAGCCATGTGTTGCGCACTTCCTTCTCTCCTAGCTCTTTCCTTTGAGCCAATGCTCAAAGTATAGCCACAACTCTCAATTAAATCCATTGGAAAACAACATCAACAATCCCACAAATTCCTCCAAACTTCATCCTCTGTCTAGCTATCAAACTCTTATCCCTTCCTTTCATAGCAGAAATTCTTCCTTTCATAGAAAGAATTCTTGACGGTGTCGCTACTTTCCCGTCATCTTTCATCCATCTCACCACTCTCTTGCCTACCCTCCTCATTTCACATCCCTCTTTGACTCCACCACTCCATAAGGACCACTTTCCATATCATCACCACTTTCTTCCTAATAACCAAATCTCAATCACGTAAGATAGGATGTTTTTTGGATTGGGAAAACTGTTTTAAATTCATGAAGCCTCCCATTTTATCAACTAAGCCAAGTCAACTTCGCTAGTCTTCAAAGGTCTTAAAATTCTGTAATTACAAAAACAGTGAAAAACTGTAGCAGTTCAAAAAAACCAATTCAGACTTGGAATCTATAGAGGGTGCCCCCAAAAATGTATACACATTTTAAGAAAGGAATAAAACTGGACTAAAATTTTAATACTCAATATATACTAATAACAAAAGATGAATACTAGTCACGTTTGACTTCTGCAATTACAAGAGGTGCTCAAGTAGTTACCATCAGGGTCCAGACCCTACTGATTTATGGAGAATGGTTTTTTTGGTTTTGTTTTGTTTTTGTAGAGACAGAGTCTCTACCCTCCGTAGAGTGCCATGGCATCACACAGCTCACAGCAGCCTCCAATTCCTGGGCTTAGGCGATTCTCTTGCCTCACCCTCCTGAGTAGCAGGGACTACAGGCGCCCACCACAACGCCCGGCTATTTTTCTGTTTTGCAGTTCAGCCGAGGCCGGGTTTGAACCCACCACCTTCAGTATATGGGACTGGCGCCCTACTTGATGAGCCACAGGTGCTGCCCATTTACGGAAAATGTTGACCCAAGTGTGCATTTGTATTACTGCCCAAGCTGTTTGAATTTCTTCCCAAAGTACCACTAGTGTAGCTGGTTTTCCATGGAACACCATATTCTTTAAGGTTCCCCACAGGCAGAAGTCAAGGGGTGTCAAGTCAAGGTGTGCGGAAAACTCAACCAGAACCATTTGTTCTATCCATTACCCTGGCAAATCCTCATTGAGGTAAGTTATCACATCTCAGTGCATGTAATAATCTTGGAATAAAAACTTTCCATTTCGCTATTTTAAGAATGTGTCTTATGCTTGCTCTGCTAACTTCTGTTTCACATGCACATTGTTTGGGAGATTTCTGTGGCAAGTGTGTAAAGTATTCCACCACCACAGCAGAAGAAGCAGGACTTGCTGTGCAAAGCCTCCCCGATCTTCCCTTGTGCACATCATACACAGTCCCAGGCATCTCAAACTTACCTCCAATGCGTGCAACTGTCAGGCGTGTTGGAGGCTCTGTTGCATACTCATGCCTCCATTGCTGTTGTACTTCCACAACATTCTTGAATTTCAAATACCATTTCAAAATGGCCTTGTGTTCTTCGAACAACAATTGTGCTTCTGCCATTTTCTTTGACTGTCCTGCCTGTTGTATGGTGATGTTAGCATTCGCTTGATTAACTCCATGCCACCGTAATTCAATTCAACTTCAAAAAGTAATACATAGATAACATCTCTTAAAATGTGTATAAATTTCTTTGGCACCTTCAGAATATCTCTATACTTAAATACGGAGTACAAAGAAATTACAGGGCAAAAAATACTACAGGCAGTCCTTGAGTTATAAACATCCACCTTACATACAACTCACACTTATGAATAAGTTATTATAGGTAATAGATTAATGTACCTGTTTCAACTTACATATGAATTCAACTTAAGAACCTACAGAACCTATTTCATTTGTAATCCAGGGACTGTTTCTGCTTTGGGGGGGGGGGAGGGGACTGGTTTTTGAAAAAGAATCTTCTTACTCTGTTACCCAGGCTAAAATACAGCAGTATCGGTCTAGTTGAAAACAAGCTCAAACTCCTAGGCTCATGAAGTTATCAATTCTACTGTCTCAGCCTCATTAGTAGCTGGGATACAAGTGCTCACCATCACAAGACGCTAATTTTTCTTTTCTTTTTTCTTTGTACAGATGGGATCTCTTGCTCAGTCTGCTCTTGAACTCCTGGCCTCAAGCAATCTTGCTGCCTCTGCCTCCCAGAGTGCTAGGCTTACAGTCACGAGCCACAGCACCTGACGGTCAGGATCTAAGATATATTGCTTATTGATTGTTTTCTCAAAATAAAAAGTATAGAAGTTGCAATACTGGGAAATAAATAAAAGCTGAAAGTCTGATGTGTAACAACTTAAATATATTATTTCTATTGCATAGGATACTGTTCAAACCTTTAAATCTGCTAATAGTATTAAACAGAGCCAAGGGCAAAAGGACCCAGAAATGTTTACTAAAAGTATTTCTAGCACGCAAAAATATTTTTTAAAAGCCTGTTATGATCTTCTTTCCTCAACTATTTCCACGTTTACTTATTTAAAGGGTCCTACACATCACCTACCTACTCCCCTTCTATAAGACTTTTCTTCCCTTTTTAGTTCAACTCCCTCATATCAGTAGTCTCCTCCAATCATCTCCACTTACTCTCTCCTCATTCACTCAAAACCTCTATCACTATTAAAACTGCCTAGAAGTCATTGGACATCTTTCTTAGTCTTTACATACTTTGCACAGTTGGACTCTGAAAACACTCCTTCAGATTCTCTTCTACCTTCCTAAGCCACACTCTGAATTCTTTCCTTTCCTGATACAAGTATTCTTTTATTCAAACCTCCAATATGCATGGAGAACCTACTACATACTACTTGTTGTGTGAAGTGGCAATAAATAAAAAGTTCACACTCTCACACAACTTACATTTTAACTGGCTGTTCCAAAGTTCTAGCCAAGTCCTATTATCTAAACTCTACTACTAATCAGAGTTAGGAGCAGCTCTTTCTGCAGTGCAGTTCATTCTGATTTATTTAGAATGTAAACCACCACAAGTGCAAATTAAATAAGCATGACAGCCCAGCTTGCCCATGCATGTATCAGAACCAGGCACAAGCCTCTGAACAATTATTTAAAACTCTACATCACCAGATAATTAGGTGTAAGCACTAGCAAGTTGTGTAACTGCAAGCAAGCAGTGGCAAGCTGCATGTGTCAAACTGTGGTTTCATGGCTTAACTTGTGCCACATTTCTGGGTATTTCTCAAGGCCCAGGTTATGAGACATCAACACTAATGCATTGTCTATACTTACTTTGCTACTTCTGTCAGTACCTTAGTTATAAATTACTACTATAACAAAACTCCTTAATTTATTCCTGAATATCATGTGCAACATGTGATGGAAAAGAAAATAGGACAAATTTGTTACAAATTCATTTGTACAAGTAGATAAGGATGGAGTTCAACTACCATAAATATGTACTGTGAAAGTTACTTTTAAAACTAATCTCAAATCACCAAAACTTTTATTTTACAAATAGTATGATAGCATATTCAGAAAAGACCTTGTCAACTTACAGTCTTCTGAGAGCCCATAACTGTAAAATCTTGAAATTATCTGGATTTGTATCAGAATCACACATGCTTGCTTTAAGGATTTTAACCAATTTCATATTTCCATGTCAAGCGAAAAAACAGCTTAAAAAAATTAGTAAAGGGCGGCTCCTGTGGCTCAGCGAGTAGGGCGCCGGCCCCATATACAGAAGGTGGCGGGTTCAAGCCCGGCCTCGGCTGAACTGCAAAACAAAGCAAAACAAAAAAAATAGCCGGGCGCTGTGGCGGGCGCCTGTAGTCCCAGCTACTAGGGAGGCTAAGGCAAGAGAATCGCTTAAGCCCAAGAGCTGGAGGTTGCTGTGAGCAGTGTGACGCCACGGCACTCCACCCAGGGTGATAAAGTGAGACTCTGTCTCTACAAAAAAAAAAAAAAGAAAAGAAAACCATCTTTCCATACTCCACAGAGGAGAATTAAGGAGAAGAGTGCTGAACTTGAAGTCAGAATGCCTGGAGGTGCTACACCAGCTCTAGCTACTTTCTACTCTGTGACCTCTGACAAGTCAATTCCCCTCTCTGAACCATAGTCCACAGCAATGATAACAATGTCCTCCTCCCTCCCACGATGGCTTGTTATGAGGAACAGGACAATGATGTGAAAGTCCTTTTTAAGTTATTCACTCTATGTAAAATGGGAGGCCTTCTTAATAATAACAAATTAATAAATTTGCTCATCATAAATCCAGATGTTCGTTTATGAGATTAGCAAGGAATGAGGTACATCTCTGGATCTCAAGCTCTTACATACATTTATGGATGACTATGATAAATAATTTTATGTCTGTGCTGTGCCTGTACCAGCTCTTCTAGTAGTCGGGGAGATCTGCTCTTTCATCTCTGCTGTGTTCAAAGCAGGGCCCCCAGGGCCATGCAGATGAGATCTCTGTTCTCAAAGACATTCCCTCTTTCAGGATTCTGACGGACTGCAGCCTGCCTGCCATGCAGACTGGAGAGCTGCTTCCCCCAGCAGGCGTGGGTGGTGATTAGAGTGGCCTGGGAGCTTGAGTGGTGCTGAGTGTTGTTTCTGCTCTCAGTGGCCACTCTGGCCTTGGAGTGGTCCTACCCAGCCTCCATGTGGCTGTCTCTAAATCCGTGATTGAGGTGGCAAACCAAGCTGTGTTAGAGATCGTGCTGGGGCTGGCTGACCTTCCCCAAACCTGGATAATCTCTCTCCTTGGCAACAGGCTAGAGCACTGAGGGACGGTGACAGATTGCAAAATCCTGGGGCTGGGCTTTCTAGAATTACTTAAAAAGAGAAAACAGTAATAACACCTTGCATTTGTATAGTGTTTGTAGAAAGAAAGAGTGGAAGAGGCCTTTAAAAACTGTTCAAGGAGAAGGCAAAGCTGCAGTTTGTCTGATGGCAAAACAGGTGGTTAAGAAACATGTCCACTCAATAACATCGTGTGTGTGGCAAGAAATGAATTTTTTTCACAGATGAGGATGCAGAGAAAAAGAAAAATGGAATGATCAAGTTCACACAGCAGAATTTGGCAGAGCACTTGACCTAACCTTCTTGACATTTTCATTGGCCCAAAGCAGGCAGAGAGATGAAGTTGGATGACATCACAATTCACTTTGTCTATGAGGTTCTGGCATGTAGACAGCTCTTCTAAGTCAAATTGTGTACTTGGTTCTCTAGGGTACATATGTCTCTACTCATAGGTCAGAAAACAATGAGAAAGAATGTGGGGGGCAGCACCTATGGCTCAGTGATTATAGGGCGCCAACTCCATATACCAAGAGTGGCAGGTTCAAACGTGGCCCTGCCCAAGCTGCAACAAAAAAAATAGCCAGGTGTTGTGGTGGGCACCTGTAGCCCCAGCTACTCAGGAGGCTGAGACTAGAGAATGGCCTAAGCCCAAGAGTTGGAAGTTGCTGTGAGCCATAGCACTCTACCAAGGCTGACAAAGTGAAACTCTGTCTCTTAAAAAAAAAAGAAGAAGAAGAAGAATAGGGGTGGAGTATGAAAAAAATTGTCATTCCCAGGCAGCGCCTGTGGCTCATTGAGTAGGGCACCGGCCCCATATACTGAAGGTAGCGGGTTCAAACCCAGCCTTGGCAGAACTGCAAAACAGAAACTAGCCGGGCGTTGTGGCAGGCGCCTGTAGTTCCAGTTATTTTGGGAGACTGAGGCAAGAGAATCGCCTAAGTCCAGGAGTTGGAGGTTGCTGTGAGTTCTGTGACGCCATGGCACTCTACCGATGGTGATAAAGTGAGACTCTGTCTCTACAAAAAATAAACAAATAGGAAGGCGCCTGTGGCTCAAAGGAGTAGGGCGCCAGCCCCATATGCTGGAGGTGGTGGGTTCAAACCCAGCCCTGGCAAAAACTGCAAAATAAATAAATAAATAAATAAAAATATTGTCATTCCCTTGGTTCAGCACCTGTGGCTCAACGGGCTAAGGTGCCAGCCACGTACACCTGAGCTGGCAGGTTCAAATCCAGCTCAGACCCGCCAAACAACAATGACGGCTGCAACCAAAAAATGGCTGGGCGTTGTGGCGGGCGCCTGTAGTCCCAGCTACTTGGGAGGCGGAGGCAGGAGACTCAATGGAGCCCAGAAATTGGAGGTTGCTGTGAGCTGCGATGCCACAGCACTCTATCCAGGGCAACAGCATGAGGCTCTGTCTCAAAAAAAAAAAAAAAAACAATAAAAGACCCTGGAAAGCAGCAGGGTCTCTAGTCTTCCTGCCTCTTCCAAATTGTGAAAAACCACAAGACTGGCCAGTTCCTCTGTTCCAGCTCTGAGAACCCTGCAGTAAGCTGCATTAAATGCAGGATCTCTGGTTTATTGCCTGGTGTTTATTTACAGTGCGGCACCTGATTTTATCCTGATTGACTAGGGAGAAAGCATGAGCTGCTCAAAAATGATGCCTTCACTGGGACCCCTATGCAGATATTAGAAATCATCAGTCTCAAGCGTGTACCTTTCCGTCTAACTCCCCCATGCTGTTACGTCTTAAGAAGGGATATGGGGAGGGGATGCAAAAGGGGCTGACGGCCCAGGAAAGAGGTTTAAAGGAGAAAGGCCATACTACTAATGGGTGGAGACGCAGACTCAGAACTGGCCAACCAGGTTTTTCTAAGCAATTTGGTGATGCTGGTTTAGGTGAAGAGGCAATTACCCTGTGTCCGAGCCATTCCACCTTTAGTGTCTACTCCAAAAAACATGGCTGGCTGTGCGCAACGTTGCTCCTAGTAGCACTGTCAATAATGGAGAAAAGAAGAAATGATCTCATTGAACATTATCTTTCATTTTTTAATGGAACATTATTAAGTAATTAAAAGAATTATATTTACATATAGAGTGAATGCCTCAATATCATAATGTTGACTGTAAAAGCAAATATTAATAGCAAAAAAGATAATTACTGAATGAAACCACCGAAAATTATAAAACGTCCTGGGTGGCTCCTGTGGCTCAAAGGAGTAGGGCACCGGCCCCATTCGCTGGAGGTGGCGAGTTCAAACCCAGCCCTGGCCAAAAACTGCAGAAAAAAAAAAAAAAAGAAAAAAATTATAAAAACTCCAAAACGTTACTACATATTTTTCAATGGAGAAATATGCACGAGGAATGAAACCATAAAAACATTGACAAGAAGCACTTTCAGGATATGGGTCTCTGTGGGATGGGTAAGAGGGAGCAGGCATAGAGAGAAAACCAAAAAATACCTATACATCATTTTATATTTTTAGGGAAAAAATGGAAAGAGAGAGCGAGCTCAAGCAAATATGGCAACAAATGAGGATGTGTTAAGTCTTGTTGGATCATAAGTAAGGGCCATACATGTGTAGTTTGGAAGAAAGTGCTAAATTATTCCAGAGCAGCTGTATCATTTCATTCCCACCAACAGAGTATAGGACAAGACTCCATTTCTTCCTCATCCTCGAAAACATTTGGTATTGTCAATAACCTACTTTTAAAAATGGACTGAAGGCCAAGCACAGTGGCTCACACCTGTCACCCTAGCACTCTGGGAGGCTGAGACGGGTGCAATGCTTGAGCTCAGGAGTTGGAGAGAATCAAGAGGCAAGAGAACCACTGGAGCCCAGGAGTTGGCGGTTTCTGGGAACTACAATGATGCCAAGGCACTCTACCCAGGGTGACAGAGTGAAACTCGGTTTCAAAAAAAAAGAAAAGAAAGCAAGAATTATAGATCAGATGTACTTCTAAGGGAAAAGTGCCAGAACCTACTAGAGATTCCATAGGAAGAAGTAGGGCAGACGAGGAGTAAAACATCAACAGAAGTCAACCTCCAAGAGACGCGGGGTGCAGTGGAAAGGGGAGGCGGCGGCGCGGGTTTGTTTCTCCTCGCACATCTCCGGCAGTTATCAGGCTCCTGAGCGACCGGAGAGACTTTTTACCTTCACAAGCCCCAAAACTGCTGCTGCCATGAACTGGGAGCATCTTGAGGACAAAGCAGGCTTCTAGCCTCCTTGGGGCTCTCACCATCACCACAGTCTTGAGCCAAGATGGCAGCCCCATGTTGCTTCTCCACCACCACCTGTCCACCCCATGGGGCTTTAGACCTCAGTTTTCTTTCTTTCTTCTTCTTTTTTTTTTTTTTTGTAGAGACAGAGTCTCACTTTATCACCCTCGGTAGAGTGCTGTGGCGTCACACTGCTCACAGCAACCTCCAACTCCTGGGCTTAGGCGATTCTCTTGCCTCAGCCTCCCCAGTAGCTGTGACTACAGGCGCCTGCCACAATGCCCGGCTATTTTTCTGTTTTGCAGTTCGGCCAAAGTTGGGTTTGAACCCGCCACCTTCGGTAGATGGGGCCGACGCCCTACTCGCTGGACCACAGGCGCTGCCCAGCCCTGTTTTCAGTTGCTCCTCCCCACACTAACATTTCCCAACTCTAGCCCTAACTGTGGAAGCCACCGGACTGGTGGGTCCTGGGGGATCTGTGTGAACCCAGAGCCTGGGAATGCTGGGTAGGCTGCCTTCTGAAAAAAAGGGGCAGAGTTGACCAGATGCTAGCTTTCCTCCATTCAGACTCTTTTCTTCCCCTTTCCCTGCCCTGCCTACAGCTGCTGAGAGGGGGCTACTTGAGCTGGAGCTCTCAGGAGCTGCTGCTTCCTCTCTCCTGGGCTTTCCACTGAGAATGGGGCTCAAACCTTTCCTCTACCAGACCTGAAGCGGGTTAAGGGGTGCTCAGATCGTGAGCTCTTTGTTCACCAGGTCTCCCTGGTGCTGCCTACCTGGCTGCACTGTCACAGTGGACACGCCCTGAAGCAGATGGACATCAAACCTGATTGAGCACCCATGGACAACTTGGCACCAGTGCACTCCTCCATGGCACACTCAGGGAGTGATCTTCAGGGACCCAGTTAGAATGGCTTTTATTAAAAATCCCATAAAGAGTGGATGCTGGTGTGGGTGGATGCAGGGAGTAAGCAATCCTCAGACTTTGCTAGTGGGATGCAACTTAGTAAAATCTCTGTGGAAAACAGTATGGAGATCCCTCAAACAACTAAAAGTAGACCTACCATTTGATCCAGTGATCCTACTACTGGATATTTGCCCAAAGGAGAAGAAGTCATTTCATCAAAAAGATATCTGCATGCCCTCAAATGTTTATTGCAGTGCAATTCACAATTACAAAAATGTGGACTCAAACCACGTGCCCATCAATTCATAAATGTATTAACAAAATGTGGTATATGTATACTATGGAATGCTACTCAGCCATGAAGAAGGATGAATTAAGGCCTTTTGAACCAACTTGGATGGAACTGGAGACCTTGCCCCTATGTGCCATATCTAAAGAATGGAAAAACAAATAACATGCACTCACTATTAACCCGGAACTAACTGATGGGCACATAGGTGCACAGAGGAACTCAGTGGAAATCAAGCAGAGGAGGTGGGCAGAAGGGAATGGGCAAAATTTATATAATGGATACAGTGAACACTATCTGGGTGATGGATACACTTATAACCCTGACTCAAGCTAAAAAATTGATACGTGTAACCAAAACATTTATGCACTCATAACATTTCGAAACCAAAATAAATAAAACAGGCTTGGCACTCATAGTACAGTGGTTATGGTGCCGGCTACATACACCAAGGTTGGAGGGTTCAAACCCAGCCCAGGCCAGCTAAACAACAATGACAACTGCAACAGAAAAATAGCTGGGCGTTGTGGTGGGTGCCTGTAATCCCAGCTACTTGGGAGGCTGAGGCAAGAGAATGGCTTAAGCCCAGAGTTGGAGGTTGCTGTTAGCTGTGATGCCACAGCATTCTACTGAGGGTGACATAGTGAGACTCTGTCTCAAAAAAAAATGAATTAAATAAATAAAAATAAATCATCCATATATAGTATATGAAATAAAATTTAAAGGCAATGTAAGTTAATTTGTAGTGTCAATTTATTTATTGAAATATTACTTTATGGTTTGATTGATACTTTTTTCT
>CAUYON010000264.1:0-14080 GCA_963573935.1 Arctocebus calabarensis
TGTAGTCCCAGCTACTAGGGAGGCTGAGGCAAGAGAATCGCTTAAGCCCAAGAGCTGGAGGTTGCTGTGAGCAGTGTGAACGGCACTCTACCCAGGGCGATAAAGTGAGACTCTGTCTCTACAAAAAAAAAAAAAAGAAAGAAAACGAACAGGTCATTCTACCTGTCTGAGAAATTCTAGGAATCAAGAAAAATTGCAAAAATCAATTTGCAACTTGAATGTAGTTTTCCTGACAGTATGTCCAGCTTGTAACCTCAGTCTTAGTGAAATATATAGTAGCATGAGATCATCCATCAGTACTGATGCTGATAACATTAATTCAGTTTTATTATTATTAGATAACTCTTGGCTCTCCTTTGGCTGTCCTGGGTGTTTGCTGGCCTTTCTAGGGATAAAAACTCATCTCTTCATTTTACAGACCAGAAAATTGAGGTCTTAGGTAAATGAGCGAGCTTCTAACTAAACTCAAAGTAGAGCCTAGGCGTCCAGATTCCCATTGGCTATGCCCTTTGGATTATGCTGATTATATACAGAACTTCCCTCCTCTCATGCTGTGATTAGGCATCTCAGACAGCAGCCAGGGATGGATAACTTTAGGGTTATCAAGTGACTAAAGAAATGAAAATTGTTAATGACTGAAATTTTAGGGAAAGCATTAATGTAAGGGGCCATACTCCAACTAACAATGACATTGTTTTCTATGAGGAACTCGTATTCTTTTTAGTCTTTATCTCAAATTATTCTCTAAAATAATTCTCCTGAGATGAAAAGTGCAGGAACCATCACCCCACGTCATCCTAAGCCCCTCTTATAAGGTAAGTTAGGGAGAATCCAAACTAGAGGGACTTGTCCTAGTAGCCTGGCTTCCAGCCTATTACCTATTATACTACCTCACATTGTGCACTGATAAGTTGTTCAAAAATGACAGGATTCCAGCTCACATATAGATAGCTTTTACTCAATAAAGGATGAATAGTTGTGGTTTAACTTGTACAGAGTCTTCCTTTTTTGATATGTTGGACAGTGTCAGAATGGGGAGGATTACCAAATCGGGTGATGAGTGAAAGTACACTCAGATGCAATAGGTGTCAACCCAGAATGCTGACATTGACTCCACGTGCTACAATAGTAGAAAGTTTTAGCATGGAAGGTTTTGCAGACCTTTTTTCTCCCAAACACTTGAGGAATACAACCCACCCCCAATAGTTACCTTGGCTTATTGCAAAAGTGGTTCTTACCTGATTGCCAAGGAGCAGGTGTGGAGGCCAGACATTATGGTTTGGAAAAGTCCCTTCAGATAATTCTGGTACTTCCCTGCCCGCCTTCCTCTAGGAATCACTGGCAGAAAGGAAGTGGGGGAAAATCTGAGGGAAGAAAATTATCTGTGGAGACAGGAGAGAAACTAGTAGTTCCTCATTATCATCTAGGAGGCTTGAAAAATGCCAACAGGGATGTTCTTTATATGTGAGGAAATTAGAAAAAGGAATTGTGAAAGTTTGAAGTCATATTATAGGCAGAAGCAAGATAGAAGTTCACTGATATTCCAGGGAAATCCACATCTGCCCAGAGCCCATAAAATTGTTCTTCCTTATCTGGCTGAATTCTTGTTTTTGCACAGTTAGGAAGGCCAGTCATTCAGCAAACATTTATTGAATATTTATAACATGCTGGGCATTGTGGTAGAAGCTTAGGTTATAAAGATGAATAAAATAGAGGTCCTACTCTCAAGTTGGAATAGAGAGATCAGATGGGTGGGCTTCTCTTAGTAGTGGAGGGGAGGGTTCAGCCATGCCTTTTAAGTGGGGAGGGTTCTAACCACTGCCCTCACTTGGCCCAGGTGCCGGATGTGCTCACTGACATTCTACTCAAAGTCGGAGATGCAGATCCACTCCAAGTCACACACCGAGACCAAGCCCCACAAGTGCCCACATTGTTCCAAGACCTTCGCCAACAGCTCCTACCTGGCCCAGCACATCCGTATACACTCAGGGGCTAAGCCCTACAGTTGTAACTTCTGTGAGAAATCCTTCCGCCAGCTCTCCCACCTTCAACAGCACACCCGGTAAGGCTGCTCTCAGTTTCACCCAATACCTGGCTGTGAGCCCCAAGGCCACATTGCTTGTACCTACTCCTGTCTCCTCATGTATTCTTTTTTCCTTTTCACTTTTTCCCTTTGATAGCCTCAATTCTCTGCTATTATTGTATGTGGAAATTAACTGTGTATCCTAGTGATTGGGGAGGGTCTCGAAAACTGGTCTCAATCAATTCCCAAAGTTTGGAACAATTTTTATGGTTTCTCTCTGTGTCTGTGTTTGGAAATCTTCTGCAGAGCAGGCCCTGCTTTTACTATATGCTTCAGTTCAGAGCCAAGGTGTGCATTCAACTTCAGGTCCATGGGGAACAGGCGATAATGGTCTTTGTTCAAATTACTATTTGGAAGCAGGGTATCTGTGGTGAGTGCATAACCTTAGGAAAAAGCAGAGGGTTGATGAAACTAAGGTCACCAGGAGCCATGGGTTGCAGCTCTTCATCATCTCACTGCCATTCTAGCCACCGACTTAACAACCAACAACAACCTAGATCTGGGTGTCCTCTTCATTAGCCTATCCAGGCTGGAGTGTGTTTGGGAGGAGGGAGGAGGGGGAGCTCTCTCATCCGTCAAGCAACATCATTTCACCCAGCAGAGAGCTGAACCCCTGGTGTCGAACTGCTTCCTCCTCCCCCCTTCCTTCCTCTCCTCTCCGGCAGGATTCACTCCAAGATGCACACGGAGACCATCAAGCCCCACAAGTGCCCGCACTGCTCCAAGACCTTCGCCAACACCTCCTACCTGGCCCAGCACCTCCGTATCCACTCGGGGGCCAAGCCCTACAACTGTTCCTACTGCCAGAAGGCCTTCCGCCAGCTCTCCCACCTCCAGCAGCACACACGGTAAGGGAGAGTGGCGGGCTACTGACCCCGCCCCGCTGGCATGCCCTCCCCACCCCCGCCCCGGACACACAAAACAACCCGCATGCGGGGGGCGGGGGAGAAACCTGGCTGGAGGAGAACACGGCTGGCATCTGGGAGAAAGAAAACCAAGCAACAACATTGGAGACACAAGTGGATGCTAAGAGAGCCTTTCTGCGGCACGAGCTCCTCCGGGAGACACAATGACTATGACATTCTCTGATCTGTGGGAGGCAGAGATGTACCTGGAATGGAGACAACTTTTCTTTCCCTCATTTCCCTCCCTGAAGATACCCAAGAGTTTTTCCTTGATACCAAAGCAGAGGCATTTGATTAGTGAAGACCATACCTCTTGCCCTTTGTGCAACAATTATGAACAAAAGATAGGATCTATGGACATAAGCTGGACCACAGCTTGGTGACACCCACAGCAACAAAGAAGGCTCCAAGAGATGCCAGGAATGGAGAACAGAACAAAACAAAACATGCATTAAATATTCACAGAGAACCAGCAAACAAAATGAAAACACTCATACTTCATAAGGATGCCCACAGTTTATCTTATAAGTCTGGAGTGACTGGGAGGAAGTGAACTGCCAACTAAAAGTGATTATCTCCTTCATGTGGTACCTCAAGTTGAATTGGAGTCCAGACATACTGGCATAAGCCATCTCAGCCAGCTTCTTGTGGATGTGATATTCCTACCTTAAAGTGATCAGACATCTTGCTTTGAGGGGTCAGGCTTTCTTCACAAAGAAGAGATACGTCCTGTGATGTTTTATACCAGAGGTCCAAAACAACATTTGGTCAGAGAGGTAGTTCTGAAGTCCCTAGTGAAAAGCAGGCGGCCGTGCACTCTTTTAGCAGAGGGCCCTGTAGTGTTGTGGGAAGAGTTCAAATTGGTACTAAACTAGGCATTTCCTACCATTAGGGGGCTAGACTGGGGAAAGGTCCTAGGAATTTCCATGCTTTTCCATTAATCACTGCTCCTCTCTACAATCAGTGTGACCCTGCTTTGTGTGATACTGTAACTTCCTGTAGAGGTGATTCACAGGCCAAGGGATAGTTTCTTGCTGTAGGGTGGGATCAAGGAGGAAATGTTGTGTTTTTCTTCCTCCTTGCCAATGTGTTTACCTTATGTTTTTGAATATTCATTAGGACAGTGACTATAGGAGCGGACTTGTATGCCAACTTGAGGACTGCCTGTCCCTGAGGTGCTGAGGCCTCAGTCCTTCCCATCAGAGAGGAGGCTCAGCTTGAGCTGAGTGATGCAGGTGGTGACTAGATCTAAGGCATTGCAACCTGATCCATGTCAGAGAGGAACCAAAGCTGTTGCCTTCTGGATGCCCATCTGATGTGCTTCTTAGGAGGACAGGATTGGCCTTGAAGTTTGTTAAGGAGCCAGTCCCTAAGGGCTGACATTTTTCCCTTTCCTCTCATCCCCTGCAGAATCCACACTGGTGATAGACCATACAAATGTGCACACCCAGGCTGTGAGAAAGCCTTCACCCAGCTCTCCAATCTACAGGTAAATGTTCTACCCTCCATCCAAGAATTTGAATCTGAGATACGGGATCACCCAAGAATTTGAGCCTTGGGATCAAAGTGCTGTTTGACTAGTAAAGTGATTCTCAAACTTTCAAGACTCCGCCACACTCTTGAAAATGATTAAGTAGCCTTGATATGTTGGATCATACCTGTAATCCTAGCACTTTGGGAGGTGGAAGTGGGAGGATTGCTTGAGGCCAGGAGTTCGAGACCAGGCTGAGGAAGAGCAAAACCCCGTCTCTAGAAAACAGAAAAATTAGTTAGATGTGGTGGCATGTGCCTAGTCACAGCTACTAGGGAGGCTGGGACAGGAGGATTACTTGAGCCCAGAATGTTGAGGTTGCAGTGAGCTATGATGATGATGCTACTACATTCTAGCTGGGAAACAGAGCAAGATCTTGACTCACAAACAAACAAGAAAAACAATAAATAAGGCCCAGTGTAATGGCTCACACCTGTAATCCTAGCACTGTGGGAGGCTGAAGTGGGCAGATTTAGCTCAGGAGTTTGAGAACAGCCTGAGCAATAGTGAGACCCTGTCTCTACTAAAAAATGGAAAAAACTAGCCAGGTGTTCATGGTGGGTACCTGTAATCCCAGCTACTAGGGAGGCTGAGGCAAGAGGATTGCTTGACCCCAAGAGTTTGAGGTTGCTGTGAGCTATGACACCATCACACTCTGCCCAGGGGCAACAGAGTGAGACTGTCTCGAATGAATGAATGAATTTTTAAAAATGAATAAAGAATAAAAAAGCGCTTTTGTTTATATGGATGATAATCTGTCTACATGTCTATTGTGAAACTGAGAAACTAAAAAATACTTAGTAATCTGTTTAGGAAGAACAATAAGAAACCCATTGCATGTTAATATAAGTTACATATTCCAAAGCCCTCCAGAGAAAAACTTAGTGAGAAGAATGATATTGTGTAGTACATTTTTGCAGGTGTCTTTTAATGTCTAGATAAACAGAAAAAAGGTAGATTCTTATATCTGCTGTGTTTAGTCTTGCAATTATCATGTATCATGTGTAATCTGAAAAAGGCAAACACTGTCTTACCTAGTTTGAAAATAGTTTTGACCTTGTGGGCCCCCTAGAAAGATGTTAGTGTTTTCTAGAGATCTTCACACCTCACTTTAAGAGCCACTGGACTGCACTACATACCTAATAAAAAGAACTGCTAGACTAGACTGTAAGCTGTTACTCTGATTTTAGGATCTTGGTACATGCTGCTAAGGTATGTTTCCTCCCTTAACCTCTAGTTTCTGAATTTCCATTCAAAACACTTTTTCTTGCCTTGATATGAAAAGAGAAGCTGGGAGGCCTGACACTTTAGAGCTTTTCCTAAAGGTCAAAGGGGGCAGGTGGGAAAAGTACAAGGCACTCATCCTATTTCTCCCAATTTTCTCAGTCCCACAGACGGCAACACAACAAAGATAAACCCTTTAAGTGCCACAATTGTCATCGGGCGTACACAGACGCAGCCTCACTAGAGGTGCACCTATCTACGCATACAGTGAAGCATGCCAAGGTGTACACCTGCACTATCTGTAGTCGGGCATATACGTCGGTGAGTGTTTAGTTTCTTCTCTTCCCTTCCCCAACCCACTTTACCCTACCTTTCTGTTTGAAGATATATGCAATAAATTCCTTGCCTTCCTAGCTTCTGCTTACCAATAAAGATTCAGAAATCAATTAGACCCATAGCTGAAGAATTTGTGGTCTCTATGCCCATAGAGATTGATAAACAAATGATTCTTCATTTTACTTAAACATAAGGCAAAATACAGCCAGTTGAAATTTTGAGGGGAGCAAGATTGCAATAAGGTGTTTTCCATTAAAACTCCAGAAGATTGGCTCAGCGCCTGTGGCTCAAGGGACTAAGGTGCCAGCCACGTACACCTCAGCTGGCGGTTCGGATCCAAGACGGGCCTGCCAAACAATGACAACTACAACCAAAAAACAGCAGGGCATTGTGGCGGGCGCCTGTAGTCCCAACTACTTGGGAGGCCGAGGCCAGAGAATCGTTTAAGCCCAGGAGTTTGAAGTTGCTGTGAGTTGTGATGCCATGGCACTCTATCCCGGGCTAAAGCTTGAGGCTCTGTCTCAAAAAAAAATAAAAATAAAAAGGACTCGGGCGGCACCTGTGGCTCATCGAGTAGAGAGCGCCAGCCCCATATACCAAAGGTGGCCGGTTCAAACTCTGCCTTGGCCGAACTGCAAAAACAGAAAAATAGCCACGCATTGTGTCGGGCGCCTATAGTCCCAGCTATTTAGGAGACTGAGGCCTAAACCCAGGGTGAGCTATGTGATGCCACAGCACTCTACCAAGGCTGATAAAGTGAGACTTTGTCTACAAAAAAAAAAGACTTCAGGCTCGGCGCCTGTGGCTCAACGGGCTAAGGCACCAGCCACGTACACCTGAGCTGGTGGGTTCGAATCCATTCCGGCCGGCCAAAAAACAATGGTGGCTGCAACAAAAAAATGGCCGGGCGTTGGTGGCGGGCGCCTGTAGTCCCAGCTACTTGGGAGGCGGAGGCAGGAGACTCGCTTGAGCCCAGGAATTTGAGGTTGCTGTGAGCTGTGATGCCATGGCACTCTATCTAGGGTGACAGCTTGAGGCTCTGTCTCAAAAAAAAAAAAAAAGACTCCAGAAGATTTATAAAGTTGTCACATTCAAAGATATTTGAGATCCCTTTGTTTGTTCACATGTCCACAGTGACTTTTTTTTTGAGACAGTCTCACTGTGCTGCCCTTGGTAAAGTGCTGTGATGTCACTGCTCACAGCAACCTCAAACTCTTGGGCTTAAGCAATTCTCTTGCCTCAGCCTCCCAAGTAGCTGGGACTACAGGCACCCGCCACAGTGCCTGGCTATTTTTTGGTTGCAGTTGTCATTGTTGTGTTAGCCGGCCTGGGCTGGGTTCCAAACCGCCAGCCTCAGTGTATGTGGCTGGGGCCATAACCACTATGCTATGGTTGCCGAGCCCATATTGACTTCTAAAGGTCCCCCTCTCCTTTCTACTCAGTAGTGGGTACTGAAAGTCCTATTTAAGTTATGCTTACTCCCGGCTTCGGGTTTTATCTCTGTATAAACATTTCTGTACTTTACAGCAGAGTTAGAGCCCAGAATGCTAATTATAAATAATCTCTTTTCCTTCCCTTTCATCCTTCAACTTCTTTTTACCATTTCCCTCAGGAAACGTACCTTATGAAACATATGCGCAAACACAACCCTCCTGATCTCCAGCAACAAGTGCAGGCAGCAGCAGCAGCAGCAGCAGTGGCCCAGGCCCAGGCCCAGGCGCAAGCTCAGGCTCAGGCCCAGGCCCAGGCCTCCCAGGCGTCACAGCAGCAGCAGCAGCAACAGCAGCAGCAGCAGCAGCAGCAGCAGCCACCACATTTCCAGTCTCCTGGGGCAGCCCCCCAGGGTGGGGGTGGTGGGGACAGCAACCCTAACCCTCCACCCCAGTGTTCTTTTGACCTGACCCCTTATAAGACGGCGGAGCATCATAAGGACATCTGCCTCACTGTCACCACCAGCACCATCCAGGTGGAGCACCTGGCCAGCTCTTAGAGATCCTTGCTGCCATCTACTAGGAAGAGGAGAAAGAAGTTTTGGTCCCCTCTTTCTCCAACTCTTGGTGGGAAAACTCTTCCTTGATAAGCCTTGGCTCTATATCCTTGGGCCTTAGGCATGACTTTCCTTCACAAGATACCATCCTTATTCTCAACTCCTCTTCAAAAGGAACATTAGCCCTCCTGATTGGCAAAGGAATACTGAGTTGATGGTGTCATTTAGCAGCCTCCCCTCCCAAGCAAAGCTTTTTAAATTGGGGGTTGGTGCTCAAGGGAAGGATTTGCTATGACCTCAGAAACTTGTCCTGTGTGGACACTTACCCTATCTTTATCCTTATCCTCAAGGGTTGCCCTGATGAAAGAGTAGAGGCTGGCCCTCCCAGATTATAAGGAAAGGGGGCCCTAAGTGCAACCAGCCTCCTGTTCTATTCTTGCCTGCAAAAGAACAGAGGTTTTTCATGTGCCCCAATCCCTGAGAGCCATTTTCTTCTACTTGGTCTCAATTCACTTCCTGCCTATTGCTGGTAAAAGATTTGGGTAGGAATTAGACCTCCTTTTATTCATAAGGGGGCAAGGGCTGACATGTGGTCCCTAAGGGGCCAGAGATTTCCAAGGTGTGGGTTATGGTTTTCCTTGGAGCCTCTCTTCCCCCCTTCTCTGCCAGCCAAGACCTTGTACACTCAGCCTCCCTAACCCAACCCCCAAGGAGCTGTGAGAGCTTTATCTTCTCTATGAAACCCCAAAATAAGGGGTGTGGCAGAGAAGGGAGAGTTCAGGGCAAACACCAGGACTGGACTTAGCTCCCTAGGTGCCACGGTCAGATGCCGGACATGGATTTATATATAAATATATATATATAAATATATATATACACACCCACTCATCACGGCCATCTTTGTTGTAACCATTTTTGTGTTTATAAATGCATTATCTCTGAGAATTTTCATATTTGATGTTTATTTTTTGTCTTTTTCTCTACCCTGTCCTCTGGCCACGGCATTTTTATTTCTTTTTGCCTTTTTTTTTTTTTTTAAAATCATGGCAGATTTCAGAGAAAAGGAAATTTTAAATCAGGAAACCAGTTGTTATATAGCAATTTTAAAATGAAAAAAAAAAAAAGAAAAAAAACTTATGTACAAACCAAGGGGTGTTTTTAGAACATTGTATAGAAATAAATTCATGTAAAAGGATCGGAGGCAGTGGAGCTAACTGATGTGAGCATGGGGAAAAGCTATCTGGAGAGATGTTAAAGGTCAGTACTAAGGATTTACACCACAGTATGTGTGACAAATGAGTGGTTGTGTGATTAAGCTCCATATGTGATTCCCTAGCCATAGGAGGGGTGCAATTTCATTATCCCTTTTAAGTGAAATCCTGGTTTATGAGGATTCCTACAAATAAATTGTCATGGGACTTGCATTACCTAAATATGTGAAAAAAAGGTTTCGGTTACATGTTAAAAACTAAGTTTCCGATAGATGGAAAAGGAAACATGGCCTCTTGAAAAGAACTACACTCCTTCCTGAGCATCTGTGGAAAGGCCCTGTGCCTAACTCATTGGCAATGTGTATACATACAAACATATGTTCATTACCCTGTGGCACCTAAAATGAGGTTTCCAGTGGTGGAAACCATGATCACTTAAGGGGTGCAGAATTGATTGACGATGCAGGACAGCTATAATAGAGGAGCAGAATGTGATCAGGAAATGTGGACTTCAGTTCCAGCTCTGCCATCAACCAGTGTTTTCCACGGTGCTTCTTCCACTGTTAAATGAAGGAATTGGACTAAATAACTTCCAGGATATCTTTTTGAGAATTAACCTTAAGCACTGAAAACGTGAACAAGCTCTAGCATCTGAGAACTAGTAGTTCTCAGGAACTGCTGCCCAAGAGTTCTCCTTATAGGTAACATATGTACTATGGTTAGGTGTGGATAGTTAAATAATGCCCGCTTAATTTAGGCCTGGATATCTTGTGTAGGCATCTGAGATTGTGTCTGAATATGTAGTATGACAGTAACAAATTATCATATATGACTATGCCAATGTTTGTTGGCTTCCTGAGTCTAGAGTGTTTTTCTCCCACTCTAACCAACTGCTGAAAAGGTCCTGACAGCCCTAACTTCATTACCAGTATTAGAACCAGAATCCATTCACTTTGTTGCCCTTGGTGAGTGCCGTGCAGTGGCGTCATAGCTCACAACCTCAAATTCTTGGGCTCAAGCGATTCTCTTAACTCAGCCTTCCAAGTAGCAAGGACTACAGGTGTTCACCACAATGCCCAGCTATTTTTAAACACGTGTCTCACTCTGGCTCAGACTGGTCTGGACCGGGTGAGCTCAGGCTATCCACTCACCTCAGCCTCCCAAGTGAAGATTACAGGTGTGAGCCACTGCTTCCAGCCCAAATTATGTACAATTTTTAATTGGAGTCTTCCAGATCTTGCTATGTCTTGCCACCTGCACACTTGTAAACCTGGGGTTTCACCTTGCACTTCTTTACCTATTTGGTCTAAATAGTCTTCATATTAAAAACTTGCCATGTGCCAATTTTTTTTTTTTTTTTTTTGAGACCGCCTCAAGCTGTCACCCTGGGGACAGGGTGCCATGGCATCACAGCAACCTCCATTTCCTGTGCTCAAGCGAGTCTCCTGCCTCCGCCTCCCAAGCAGCTGGGACTACAGGCACCCGCCACAACGCCCGGCCATTTTTTTTTGTTGTTGTTGCAGCCGTCATTGTTTGGCAGGCCAGGGCTGGATTAGAACCCGCCAGCTCAGGTGTACGTGGCTGGCGCCTTAGCCCATTGAGCCACAGGCGCCGAGCCAGCCATATGCCATTGATAATAACGAAGGATGTGTGAATTAGGGGTGACAAAAAACAAGATACTTAATCTTACATCATATTAGGTTATGGGCTTTGAGTTCTACTTCCCTAGGGTGGTGGCAGCCTCTCATGCCCTTGTTTTCCATTCTGATGAAAGCATAGAGTTTACTGACGGCTAGTGATGGCTGGCGTCATCTAGCTGACCCAGTTATGATACAGCTCTGTGCCTCTAATCCTTAAGAATCATATTAGCATCATGTGTAAATTTTTAAAAAGAACAAAAAGAGATTCCTCCCTTAGTGGCAAGAGGGCAAGGCCCGAGATAATCTTATTTTACACGTGAAAGTATACTTTTGTGTAAAGGTCAAGCCCTGACAAAAGCTGTGAGGAATCATAGCTTTACTGTAATTCGTATTTATAAGTAGGAAGTTTATAAATAATCTCTCACGCCAAAAACATTGTTGGGGAAATGGTGTTTATGTGGGCGAACAGAAATGCAGAGGGTTTAAACCTACTCCCTCTCCCACAACTTCCTTACGAAACTAACTGCCTGAAAGTCCTGCTTCAGCTGGGACCTGCTCTAGTCATCAGTTTCATATTCTGCAAAAGAGGAAAAAGGTTGGATTCCCTAGTTATTGAAAAGGGATATTTAAGGATACAATCCTGAAGAAAACATTTGTGCCCCACACCACCACCACCACCACACATTCCCGATTTGGAGGGAAAAAAGTTTGCTAGAGAATGCAAAATGGCGACCCCAGTGACGTAATACTTGCCTCAGTAGCGTTCTGGGGTCTCCGTAGGGGCGGAAGCGGGCTATAGCCGCTGCGCTACGGGAGGTCGTGGCTACCTAGCAAAAGGAAAAGTTTCAGGGTCGGGCGGATGTGTCCTGGTAGATAATTTACTAAGGGCGGAAGTTCCCTTTTTAAGGGCGGAAAAGCTTTAACCCAAAAAATTAACTTCAGCGCCTATCACATATCATTCACTTCCGGGGTGGATCGGAAGTTGCTTTGTTTTGCTTCAAGATGGCTGCGGGGATGTATTTGGAACATTATCTGGACAGTAAGAGCAGGCTGGAGGAGGGGGTCAGGGGCTGTAGAGTGGTGGGGGAATCGGGGCCGAGAGAATTTATGGCCCTGAAGTCCCAGTGATGACAAGGTCACAATTGTAAAGGGGTTCCGGGGGATGAAATATCGGAGGGTGTGAAGAAAGAGGGGGCGGGGCAGAAGCGAGGCCTCACTGTTGGATGTAGACGAGGGAGGGGCTACGTGGTGGGGTTGAGAAATGTGTCTTGAAGGACTAGTATGCATAGCCAGGAAGGTCTTCCAGCCCCATTCTTCAGGGTCTCCAGCCTCTGGATAGATTTCCCCCCTCGACAAAGCCGTTCAGAATCGGTATCACCCACTGCTATTTGAATCCCCTCCACTCAATTCATCCTCTGAAATGGCTTCTCAGTGAGGGTGGGGGGAGCGACCAATGTCACATGATAAGTTGGAACACTTCTCTTCATCAGTAAAGATCCAGTTCCCATCATATGAAAATTTAGTGTTACGTTTATGCCGTTTGTGTAACCCTACCCTTCCCAGAGCCTATCTCTCTGGGCTTTTCTATTTTTCTTAGAGTCAGGAGTCATTTATTCAACAAATATTTATTGAGGTCTTGTTCAAACATAAGGGCAGGGCACTGTTGAATCTAAAATGTAAGACACAGCCCCTGTCCTCAAGATGCTCATCATCTAACGGGAAACAAATTTTTCAATAAAAAGAGTGACAGGTGAAATAATGGATATACGTTAAAGGGGCAGTTGGGAACACTGGAGAAAGTGAGGCTAATTACTTGGAGATGCAAGTAAAGCTTTAAAGAGGAGGTGATATTTGGATAGTGTCTTAAAGATTATTTATTTATTTATTTATTGCCAGTCAGAGAGAAAGGGAATTCCAGGTTGGGGAAAGCATCAGCAGATGTACTGTGGTATGTTTATGGCAAGGTCAAAGAAAAGTAAGGTCATGGTGTTTGAGCTCTGAGATGAGAGATTGGGAAGTAAGACTGGAGACGTCTGGGGTAGATTGGATAGGGTCTTTTAAGCCAAGCTAAGAAGTTTGGGGGGAGGTTGTTTGTTTTTTTGTTTTTTGACAATGTCTCACTCTGTTGTCCAGGCTACAGTGCAGTGGTATCAGCCTAGCTCACAGCAACCTCAAACTCCTGGGCTCAAGCAATCCTTCTGCCTCAGCCTCCCAAGTAGCTGGGAGACTACAGGCATGCAACAAAATGCCCAACTAATATTTCCTGGTTTTAGTAGAGACGGGGTTTTGCTTTTGGTCAGGCAGGTTTTGAACTCCTGACCTCAAGCAATCCCAATGCTGGAAGTTTGCATTTTAAAATTGAATATGATTGGGGTTTTTTGTTGTTTTTTGTTTCAAAGACAGGGTAGAATGTAGTTGCGGCATCATAACTCAGCCTTGAACTGCAGCCTTGAACTGCTTGTCTTAAGCAAGCAGCTAAGACTACAGCCATGTGCTACACACCCTGCTAATTTATTTATTTTATTTTATTTTTGTTAAACACAGGGTCTTGCTATTTTTCCGAGGTTAGTCTGGAATTCCTGACACGAAGCAGTCCTCCCAACTTGGCTTCCCAGGCATGAGATACCACACCTGGTTAGATGTGGTTTTTATAAAGGAAAATAAATGATCTATGATAAATTAGAGCATGATAATATTGATAGCAGGAAGATCAATTAGTGATAACAGTCCAGGTTAGAGAGGAGAACCTGATCTTAGGTAATACTTGCCTCAGTAACATTTAGGAGTATTTAGGAGTTAAATATGATAGGATTGACTGAATGACCAAGTAGTTGAGAGAGAAGGAATAAGGAAAACTCTAAGCTGGCTTCTTCCTTCTTGGAATGTTGGGTAGACAATATACCATCAAGACAGGAAATTTAGGGGTAATAGTGGCGTACTTAATTCAGTTTACACTTAATCATAGGAGTGGTAATTGTACCAATAAGAGTGAATGATGTAATCCTAGCACTCTGGGAGGCCGAGGTGGATGGATTGCCTGAGCTCAGGAGTGAGAGCAGCCTGAGCAATAATGAGACCCCATCTCTACTAAAAATAGAAAAACTAGCTGGGTGTTGTGGGAAGTACCTATAGTCACAGCTATAGGCTGAGGCAAGAGAACTAA
>CAUYON010000269.1:0-21782 GCA_963573935.1 Arctocebus calabarensis
ATAAAGAGAACTATGAAACTTTAAGAAAAGAAATAGCTGAAAATGTTAACAAATGGAAAAATCTTCCATGCTCATGGCTGGGAAGAATCAACATTGTTAAAATGTCTATATTACCCAAAGCAATATATAATTTTAATGCAACTCCTATCAAAGCTCCACTGTCATATTTTAAAGATCTTGAAAAAATAATACTTTGTTTTATATGGAATCAGAAAAAAACCTCGAATAGCCAAGACATTACTCAGAAATAAAAACAAAGCAGGAGGAATCACGCTACCAGACCTAGTATAGTACAGTACAGTATAGTGAGACTCTACTATAAATCAATAGTGATCAAAACAGCATGGTACTGGCACAAAAACAGAGAGGTAGATGTCTGGAACAGAATAGAGAGCCAAGAGATGAATCCAGCTACTTACTGTTACTTGATCTTTGACAAAGCAACTAAAAACTTTCAGTGGGGAAAAGACTCTCTATTTAACAAATGGTGCTGGGTGAACTGGCTAGTGACCTGTAAAAGGCTGAAACTGAACCCACACCTCTCACCATTAACTAAGATAGACTCTCACTGGATTAAGAACTTAAACTTAAGACATGAAACTATAAAAATATTAGAAGAAAGTGCAGGGAAAACTCTTGAAGGAATCGGCTTGGGTGAATTTTTTATAAGGAGGACTCCCCAGGCAATTGAAGCAGTATCAAAGATACACTACTGGGACCTGATCAAATTAAAAAGCTTCTGTACAGCCAAGAATATAGTAAGTTTAACAAGCAGACAGCCCTCAAAATGGGAGAAAATATTTTCAGGTTATGCCTCCGATAAAGGTTTAATAACTAGAATCCACAGAGAACTCAAACATATTAGCAAGAAAAAAACAAGTGATCCCATCTCAGGATGGGCAAAAGACTTAAAGAGAGACTTCCCTAAAGAAGACAGGCACACAGCCTACAGACACATGAAAAAATGCTCACCATCCTTAATCATCAGAGAAATGCAAATCAATACTACTTTGAGATATCACCTAACTCTAGTAAGATTAGCCCACATAACAAAATCCCAAAACCAGAGATGTTGGCATGGATGTGGAGAAAAGGGAACACTAATACACTGCTGGTGGGAATGCACACTAATATGTTCCTTTTGGAAGGATGTTTGGAGAGTACTTAGAGATCTAAAAATCGACCTGCCATTTGATCCTATAATTCCTTTACTAAGTATATACCCAGAAGACCAAAACTCACATTATAACAAAGACATTTGTACCAGAATGTTCATTGCTGCCCAATTCATAATTGCTAAGTCATGGAAGAAACCTAAGTGCCCATCGATCTACGAATGGATTAATAAATTGTGGTACATGTATACCATGGAATATTATGCAGCCTTAAAGAAAGGTGGAGATTTTACCTCTTTCATGTTTACATGGATGGAGCTAGAACATATTCTACTTAGCAAAGTATCTCAAGAATGGAAGAAAAGTATCCAATGTACTCACCCCTACTATGAAGCTAATTTATAGCTGTCATATGAATGGTATAACCCAACTATAACACAAGAATATAGGGAAAGGGGCAAGGGAAGGGAGGGGTGAGGGGAGGGAGGGGCAGAGGGAGGATAACTGGTGGGGCCACACCTCCGGTGCATCTTAGAAGAGTACAGGTGAACCTTGCTAAATGCAGAATACAAATGTCTTCATATAATAATGGAGAAATTGCTGGGAGGGCTATGTTAAACAGGTTGATGAAAATAGTTAAGATTGTATATGAAACCAGCACATTGTACTCCTTGATTACACTATTGTACACAGCTATGATTTAATGATAAAGATTATAAAAAATATATATATATATTTAAAGAACTGCTAAAACTTAGTAGTAAAGAAACAAAGTCCAGATAATACAATTAAAAAAAATAGGCAAGGACTTAAACAGGCATTTCTCCAAAGAAGATATAAAAATTGCCAACAGGTATTTGAAAAGACACTCAACATGATGAATTATCATAAAAATGCAAATCAAAACTATAGTGAAATATTATCTCATACCTATTAGAATGACTGTTACACAAAAAAGATAAATGTTGGTAAACCTTGTATACTTGTTGGGAATGTAAAATGGTGCAGCCACAATGGAAAATGGTAAAAACATTAACAGTAGGGTGGTGCCTGTGGCTAAGTGAGTAGGGCACCGGCCCCATATACCAAGGGTGGCAGGTTCAAACCTGGCCCTGGCCGAACTGCAACAACAAAAAAAATAGCTGGGCGTTGTGGTGGGCGCCTGTAGTCCCAGTTACTTGGGAGGCTGAGACAAGAGAATTGCCTAAGCCCAGGAGCTGGAGATTGCTGTGAGCCATGAAGCCATGGCACTCTACCAAGGGCGACAAAGTGAGACTCTGTCTCTAAAACAAAACAAAACAAAACAAACAAACAAACAAAAACAACCACAAAAAAAAAAAAAAAAAAAAAAAAGAACAGCATGGGCCAAGGGATCTTTGCTCCTTATTGTGGGAATTCTGCAAAGACCCCGACTCTGGGCTAGCTGTATATTTATTTCATACATCCAATAAGGGAAGGCCAAACCCTTATGTCATAGTTCTTGCGAGGTTTGCATTTCCCTATTAAACTATGTTACATGTTTTAAACTAGCTACTTAAGTCAAACTGATTCTCTTCTTACTTATCTCATTCTAAGTTATTTATGATTCTAACACAAACAAAGCATGGAACAGGCTCGGGGCACATAGCTCAGTGGTTCAGGCCCCACCACATACATCAAGGCAGGCAGGTTTGAACCTGGCCGGGGTCTGCTAAACTACAATGACAACTGCAACAAAAAATAGCTAGGCGTTGTGGTGTGCACTTGTAGTCCCAGCTATTTGGGAAGCTGAGGCAAGAGAATTGTTTAAACTCAAGAGTTTGAGGTTGTTGGCTCGGCGCCTGTGGCTCAATGGGCTAAGGTGCCAGCCACATACACCTGAGGTGGTGGGTTTGAATCCAGCCCAGGCCTGCCAAACAACAATGATGGCTGCAACCAAAAAAAAGCCAGGCATTGTGGCAGGCACCTGTAGTGCCAAGGTAGGAGGATCACTACATTGAGACCAGCCTGAGCAAGACCAAGACCCTATCTCTACAAAAACATAGAAAAGTTAGCCAAGCACGATAGTGTGTGCCTGTAATCCCAGCTACTCAGGAGGGTGAGGCACGATGATCATGGAGCTCACGATGATCGTGAGTTTTAGGCTGCAGTGAGCTATGATGATGCCACTACACTCTAATCTGGGTGACAGAGATTCCCTGTCTCTACAAAATAAATAAATGAGTAAATGAATAAAAGGTCCAAAGGTAGATCATTATTTTAACTTGGGTGATTATCAGAGACTATGAACTTTTTTCCCCTACAGGCATTTTTTACTTATTTGTACTCCTTCTTTTGTCACCTGCTGCCAGGTCTACTGCCTATTCCATATTTTACCTGAGGTCTTTGTCTCTGTCCTCCAAGAGTGGCAAATAGTTTTGTTTTGTTTTTTTTTTTGAGACAGAACCTCAAGCTGTCCCCTTGGGTAGAGTGCTGTGGCATCACAGCCAATAGCAACCTCCAACTCCTGAGCTCCAGTGATTCTCCTGCCTCAGCCTCCCGAGTAGCTGGGACTATAGGCACCTGCCACAATGCCCAGCTATAAATTTAATTTAATTAAAAAAAAAAAAAAAGAGGGGCGGCTCCTGTGGCTCAGCGAGTAGGGCGCCGGCCCCATATACCAAAGGTGGCGGGTTCACGCCCAGCCTCGGCCGAACTGCAAAACAGAAAAATAGCCGGGCGCTGTGGCGGGTGCCTGTACTCCCAGCTACTCGGGAGGCTGAAGCAAGAGAATCGCTTAAGCCCAGGAGCTGGAGGTTGCTGTGAGCAGTGTGACGCCACGGCACTCTACCCAGGGCGATAAAGTGAGACTCTGTCTCTACAAAAAAAAAAAAAAGAGGATGGCACCTGTGGCTCAGTGGGTAGGGCACCAGCCCCATATACTGAGGGTGGCGGGTTCAAACCTGGCCCTGGCCAACTGCAACAAAAAATAGCTGGGTGTTGTTGCGGGCACCTGTGGTCCTAGCTACTCGGGAGGCTGAGGCAAGAGAATCGCCTAAGCCCAAGAGCTGGAGGTTGCTGTGAGCTGTGTGACGCCACGGCACTCTACTGAGGATGATAAAGTGAGACTCTATCTCTAAAAAAAAATAAAAAGAAAAGAAAAATGAAATCAATTCCCAACCTTGCCAAGTGCTGGGCTGTCTTTTGCCTGCTACCCTCCTAGAAGGGCAACACTGATCAAATGTCTAAAGCCAAGGACGCCCCCTGGGGAATATGCCCCACGGAGGAGGCATGCACACTGAGTTCCTGGAAGAAGGGTTAGCAAGAGCCAGGCAGGGGAAAGAGCCCGTGTCCACTGCAGGCATTAAACTATGACACTTATGGGGACGAGGAATAGCACAGCCGTTGAAAATGCTTTTTTTTTTTTGGAGACAGAGTCTCACTTTGTTGCCCTTGGTAGAGTGCAGTAGAGTCACAGCTCACAGCAACCTCAAACTTTTGGGCTTCAGTGATTCTCTTGCCTTAGACTCCCAAGTAGCTGGGACTACAGGCACCTGCCACAATGCCCGGCTATTTTTTTGTTGTAGTTGTCATTGTTCAGCAGCCCCAGGCTGGATTTGAACCCTCCAGCCCTGGTGTATGTGGCCAGCACCCTAACCACTAAACTATGGGCACAGAGCCAGCTGTTGAAAATTCTGTCCCTGTAGAATAGTTTATTACAAGAGAAAAGGGCTGCGATATGAATGCATTGTTAAGTGATAAACAATTACAAATTAGCAACTGAAACATCTGTTTGGGAAAACAAGGCATACAGGGACACACACAGACATAGGGATGAGATTTAGAGAATGACCCTTGAATCTTGCCAACCAACAGTTAGTTCTGGGTGAAGACATTCGGATTATTTGTTTTTGTTTGGGAAGCTTTTCCATGTATGTCAAGTTTGCCACGATCCCAAAGTCCAGTTCTCCTAGTCAGCCAGATGACCAGACATGTTCTCCGGGCAGTTAGGTAGACGGCAACTCCATCGCCTGAGTCAGGGTGGACAGGCAAAAGGGCAAATGTCCAAGCAACCTTGCCAACCTGACCCAGCTCTGACACTAACTCCCTGTGTGAGCAGCAGCTAGCACTTGCCCTTCCACGACCTTCCTCTGTGCAGCTGTGGCTTCTGCAAGATTGCAGACTGTGGGTCTGGAGGGAATCACAGATAACGATGACTGCAGTTAATTAATTCAGGACACTGAAACAACAACACAGACGCCCACACACAAAAATAGAAGCTTCCCAAAATGTAGGCACTTATTTTCTAAAAATCAAAAACTGCTTTTTTTTTATTGTAAACGTATATCGTTGTAGGGGGAAAAAAAATGTTTTGAGACAATGCATAAATGTGAAAGTAAAAGACCTCCCCTTCCCCAGGATCCAGATATAACCAATATTAGTATCCTGTGAACATCCTGCCAGGGAGTTCCAAATGGTTTGGTTTTTTACAAGACATTTTAATTTTTTTTTTCTAGATATGGGTCTTGTTTTGTTGCCCACAGTTGGAGTATGGTGGCATCATCACACTCCCCTGCAGTCTCCAACTCCTGAGCTCAAGCAATCTTCCAGCCTCAGCACCCAAGCAGCTGAGGCCACAATGCCCAGCTAATTTTTCTGTTTTGTGTAGAGATAGAATTTTGCTGTATTGCCCACGCTGGTCTTGAACTCCTGGCCTCAAGTGATCATCCCAGCCTTAACTTGCTATTTTGCAATAATTACAGATTTAAAGGAACTTGCAGGGCAGCGCTTGTGGCTCAAAGGGGTAGGGCACAGGCACCATATGCCAGAAGTGGTGGGTTCAAACCTAGCCCCTGGCCAAAAACTGGTAAATAAATAAATAAAATTAAAATGTTTAAAAATACAAATAAATAAATAAAGGAACTTGCAAATATAGCACAGAGAGGTCCTGCGTACTCTTCACCCAACTTCTCCCATGGTGCCATCTCACATGACTGACTCAGATATAAGGTGCAGACAGAGCTCTGAGCTGCTCTAGCCAACATGCAGATTTGTGTAACAGCCACAATCAAGGCAGAGAACATCTCCACCACTGCAAAGATGTCTCTCGGACTACCCCCTTATAGCCACTTCACCATCCCCACACCTGGAAACCAAGAATCTCTTCTCTGTCTGTACAATTCTGTCATTTTGAGAATCTTCTATAGATGTAGCCACACAGCATATAACCTTTGGAGAGTTGCTTCCTGCCCTTGGTACGATTCCTGAACATCCATCCAGTCTGCTGCCTGTATCCATAGCTTGTTCACTGTATTGCTGAGTAATATTCAACACTGCGACATTCCTGTTTGTCATTCACCTGTTGAGGGACATTTGGGTTGATTCGAATCTGGGGCTTTTACAAACAACGCCACTGCCAACATTTGTGCACCAGTTTTGTGTGGATGTAAATTTTCGTTTCTCTGGGAGAAATGCCACAGATAAATATGGCAGTAGCTGGGTCATGTCCTAAGTGTATTACACGCTGTTTTTCGAGCTGTTTTTCCCCTTGACTTATCAAGGAGAGTGTTTCTCAACGTTTGATATGCACATGCATTATCATTTATAGTGGCTACTCAGGTGCCTCCCTGGGTGTGTGTTCCTCCAAATTCCCTACAGGTGGACATGTGGGTTGCTCTGGATGCTGGAGGGAGGTAGCACTCTGGGCACGTTAGACTGAATCCTTTAACTCTGTGATCTTTGGACCATGCATTTCTAGAAATGCAAGTCACTAGTCCCTGGAACACGCCATTTACACACACATGCAGACACACATTCACATAGCTACATATGGCCACACACACTCAGTGTGTTTAAACTTTTAAAAGTTGATAATAGAGGGCGGCGCCTGTGGCTCAGTGAGTAGGGCGCCGACCCCATATACCAAGGGCTGCGGGTTCAAACCCGGCCCTGGCCGAACTGCATCAAAAATTAGCTGGGCGCTATGGCGGGCGCCTGTAGTGCCAGCTACTTGGGAGGCTGAAGCAAGAGAATCGCTTGAGCCCAAGAGCTGGAGGTTGCTGTGAGCTGTGACTGCACAGAACTCTACCGAGGGCGATAGAGTGAGACTGTGTCTCCACAGGGAAAAAAAAAAAAAAAAGTTGATAATAGGGCGGCGCCTGTGGCTCAGTGAGTAGGACCCCAGTCCCATATACCGAGGGTGGCACGTTTAAACCCAGCCCTGGCCAACAAAAAAATAGCCAGGCACTGTGGCAGGTGCCTGTGGTCCCAGCTACTCGGGAGGCTGAGGCAAGAGAATCACCTAAGCCTAAGAGCTGGAGGTTGCTGTGAGCTGTGATGCCATAGCACTCTACTGAGGGGACAAAGGGAGACTCTGTCTCTAAAAAAGAAAAATTGATAATAAAGACCATTGATAAAAAAATTAAATTGGGGCTCGGCGCCTATAGCTCAGTGGCTAGGGTGCTGGCCACATACACCAGAGCTGGTGGGTTCAAACCCAGCCTGGGCCTGCTAAACAATGACAACTACGACAAAAAAAAATCTGGGCCTTATGTTGGGCAACTGTAGTCCCAGCTACTTGGGAGGCTGAGGCAAGAGAATCACTTAAGCCCAAGAGTTTGAGATTGGTGTGAGCTGTGACATCATGGCACTCTACCGAGGGAGACATAGTAAGACTCTGTCTCAAAAAAAAAAAAATTAAATTGATACAAAAGGGTTTGTACAGTAAAATCAGTTTAAATCTCTATTACATAGGCAGGCCAAAGGAAAAAAAATGTATCTCACTTCAGGGTCATAAGTGCCAAATGACACTTGCATTCTTGGTATCTCTTTTGTTGAGTTGAATTACTGGGTTAGTAGTCTCTGTTGATGTATAAGAGATGATTTTACATGGGGGATATACATTGTGTATCTCAACTGTTACACATAATTAGTTTTTAATATTCTCAGTGGTCCAATCTCTTTTTTTTTCTGGTGTCTGGCTTTTACAGCATGTTTATTTAGTATTAATTTAAAAAAAAAAAAAAAAAAAGATGAGGGTTTGTCACCCAGGCTGGAATGAGTGGCGTGATCACAACTCACCGCAGCCTTCAATTCCTGGGCTGAAGCGATCCTCCTGTCTCAACCAGCCCAGTAGCTAGGACTATAGGCAATAGCCACCACAAGTGGCTAATAGAGTATATTTTTAAAAGACTTCTTTACTCTCAAGATTTAAAACACAAATATCTAAAATTTCTTCTAGGTCTTTTATCATACAATTAGTGACTCTACAATTTTTTTTTTTTGAGACAGAGCCTCAAGCTGACGCCCTGGATAGAGTGCTGTGGCATCACAGCTCACAGCAACCTCCAATTCCTAGGCTCAAGCGAGTTTCCTGCCTCCACCTCCCAAGTAGCTGGGACTATAGGTGCCCACTACAACACTCGGCCATTTTTTTTTTTTTGGGTTGCAGCCACCATTGTTGTTTGGTAGGCCCGGGCTGGATTCAAACCCGCCAGCTCAGGTGTACATGGCTGGCACTTTAGCCTGTTGAGCCACAGGCACCAAGCCTAGAATTTTTTTTTTTTTTTTTTAAACAGAATCTCAAGCTGTCGCCCTGGGTAGAGTGTTATGGCCTCATAGCTCACAGCAACCTCCAATTCTTGGGCTCAAGTTATCCTCTTGACTCAGGTTTTCTATTAGAGACAGGGTCTTGCTTTTGCTCAGGCTGGTCTCAAACTCCTGAGCTCAAGCAATCCACTCACCTCGGCCTCCCAGAGTGCTAGGATTATAGGTGTGAGCCACCGCGCCCAGTAAGAATATATATAGATAGATAGAGATATAAATATAGATTTTTTTTTTTTTTGTAGAGACAGAGTCTGACTTTATTGCCCTCAGTAGAGTGCTGTTGCATCACAGCTCACAGCAACCTCCAGCTCTTGGGCTTAGGTGATTCTCTTGCCTAGGCCTTCCAAGTAGCTGGAATTACAGGTGCCTACCACAATGCCTGGCTATTTTTTGTTACAGTTTGGGTGGGGCCGGGTTTGAACCCACCACCCTCAGTATATGGGGCCAGTACCCTTCTCAATAAGCCACAGGCGCCGCCCAAGAATTTTTTTTTTTTTGAGACAAAGCCTCAAGCTGTTGCCCTGTATAGAGTGATGTGGCATCACAGCTCACAGCAACCTCCAACTCCTAGGCTCCAGTGAGTTTCCTGCCTCCGCCTCCCAAGCAGCTGGGACTACAGGTGCCTGCCACAACACTTGGCCATTTTTTCTTGCAGCCGTCATTGTTGTTTGGCGGGCCGGGGCTGGATTCGAATCCACCAGTTCAGGTGTTTGTGGCTGGCGCCTTAGCCGCTTGAGCCACAGGCTCCGGGCCAATCCAAGAATGTATTTTTTAAATAAACTTTTTCTTCAGAATCACGTTAGCTTTACAGGAAAGTTGCAAAGACAGCACAGAGTCCCAAACACTGAGTCTCCTCTATTGTTAACATTTGACACTTGCACTAAGAGACTGACATGGGCACACTGCCATAGAGTTCATTCTTTATTTGGATTTCACCAGTGTTTCCAATAATGTCTTCTTCTGTTCCCGGATCCAATCCAGAACCCCACATGGTATGTGGTTATCACATTTCCGCAGGCTCCCCTGGCCAGAATTTATTGTCATTTAAGAATCTGCCAGGGCCGGGTGCAGTGGCTCACGCCTGTAATCGTAGCACTCTGGGAAGGCCAAGACGGGTGGATTGCCTGAGCTCACAGGTTTGAGACCAGCCTGAGAAAGAGCGAGATCCAGCCTCTAAAACTACATGGGCATTGTGGCGGGTGCCTGTAGTCTCACCTACTCAGGAGGCAGAGGCAAGAGAATCACCTGACCCTAAGAGTTTGAGATTGCTGTGAGCTATGATGCCTCCGCACTCTACCAAGGGTGACAAAGTGAAACTCTGTCTCAAAAAAAAAAAAAAGTAGGTTTTTGGCCAGGCTTCGTGACTCATACCTATTATCCTAACAATCTGGGAGGCTGAGGCAGGAGGCTCATTTAAGGGCAGGTGTTGAACAACAGCCTCAGCAAAACTGAGACCCCCTCCCATATCTCCATAAAAAATAGGAAAATTACCAGGCATGGTGGAAGTCCTGTAGCTGAGGAAGAAGGATCACTTGAGTCCAGAAGTATGAGGCAGCAGTGAGCTGACGCTCCACTGTACTATAGCCCAAGTGGCAGGAACTGGCAGGTTTTAATCCAGCCCGGGCCTGCCAAACCACAATGACAACTACAACCAAACAATAGCTAGGCGTTGTGGTGCACACCTGTAGTCCCAATTACTTGGGAGGCTGAGGCAAGAGAATCGCTTACGCTGAAGAGTTTGAGGCTGCTGTGAGCTGTGACACCACAGCACTCTACCCAGAGTGAGAGCTTGACACTCTATCTCAAAATAAAAGAATAATTACCCTAAGACCCAGCAATTCCATCTCTAGATGTGCTCACAAAAAACTGGAAAACAAGGAATCAAAGAGATACCTATGCGCCCATCCATGTTCACAGCAGCAGGACTCACAACCACCAAAAAGCAGAAACAACTGAAGTGTCCACTGACGGATGGATAAACCTGGTCCATCCACATACTGGAATAGCACTCAGCCATGAAAAAGAATGAGGCTTTGACACAGTCTACAACGTAGGTGGACCTCGACATCATGCTCAGTGGAGAAGTCAGACACAGAAGGATACACAGTGTGACATTCCATTTATGGGAGATGTCCAGAACAGGCAGATCCACAGAGATGGCTAGTAGATTCATGATCACCAACAGCTGGAGAGGGGATGGAGTGTGACTGCTGATAGAGATGGGGCTTCCTTTTGGGGTGATGAGAATGTTCTTCAGAAGAATAGAGGTGGGCTCAGTGCCTGTGGCTCAATGGGCTAGGGCGCCAGTCACGTACACCTGAGCTGGTGGGTTCGAATCTAGCCCAAGCCTGCCAAACAACAATGATGGCTGCAACCAAAAAATGGCCAGGCGTTGTGGCAGGCACCTGTAGTCCCAGCTACTTAGGAGGCGGAGGCAAGAGACTCGCTTGAGCCCAGGAATTGGAGGTTGCTGTGAGCTGTGATGCCACAGCTCTCTATCCAGGGTGACAGCTTGAGGCTCTGTTTCAAAAAAAAAAAAAAAAAAGAAAAGAAAAATAGAGGTGATGGTTACACAACACTGTGAATGCATTAAACGCCCCTGAGTTGTACATTAAATTAAATTAATTAATTTATTTATTTATTGCAGTTTTGGTTGGAGCCAGGCTTGAACCCACCACCCCTGGTAAATGGGGCCGATGCCCTACTCCTTGAGCCACAGGAGCTGCCCTGAGTTGTACCTCTTAAAGTAGTAAGTTTTATGTTGTATGAATTTCTCCTCCATAAAAATGTCACCTTCCTAATGTTCTCTATACTGCAAAGGCAGGTCATGCTCACTGTTAAATAAAATAATAATCAGAAAATGTGGCTGTTGATGAAGAACTTAACAGTCCTAAAAGGCACCTCCAAGGAGAGACAGTTCCGTGAACTGCCAACATGCTCTGTCAGCAAAGGGTGGGCTTCAGTCTCCAAAGCTGAGGACAGCTCCTATCCAGCTTCCAGGTACCTGGGAAGGTCCTTAGATGCTGAGAACAAGAAACAGCTACTTCTGACCAAGGGTCACGAGGCCCCCCATGCTCCCAGGGCACCTTCTCCATAGGGACCTCTGCCCTCAGACTTGTAAATCTGATCCTTAAGTAGACTTCTGCCCCAGCCCAGGCTACCAGAGGGGGACAGGAAAAAAACAGTCTTTTCCAAGTCTCAGCTCATCCTCAGGGGACATCACTTGGACTCGCTGTGGTTGGGTAATACCCAAGAGGTCAGCCAAGCCCCCATCCTTCTCTGCAGAGCAGAAGCTCCTGGGAGGGCCCAAGAATCTGCATGCTTTGTGGTGGTTCCCACACCAGGGCAGTCACAGATTCTTCCTGTTTCAAAGCCAAGAATACCAAGGCTCACATTGGTGTCTTCAGGCCAGAAGAGATTCAGATGAGATCTGCCCCCTCAGGAGGCCTCCACATTCTTTTTTTTTTTTTTTTTTTTTTTTGTAGAGACAGTCTCCCTTTATCACCCTTGGTAGAGTGCTGTGGCATCACACAGCTCACATCTCCTGGGCTTAAGCGATTCTCTTGCCTCAACCTCCCGAGTAGCTGGGACTACAGGTGCCCACCACAATGCCCGGCTATTTTTTTTGTTTTTCAGTTCAGCCGAGGCTGGGTTTGAATCTGCCACCTTCGGTACAGGGGGCTGGCGCCCTACTCGCTGAGCCACAGGCGCTGCCCCGAGCCTCCACATTCTTTCCCAGGATCCAGGGGTCTGATTCTCCACACACTTCTTCTGCAGAACTCAGCACCCCCTACATCCTAAACTCTTGCATCTCCATGCCCCCCAAGTCCCTAGTGACCCCTGAGAACGCCCCATTCCCCATGTCCCTCTGTGTCCCCTGGAGTCCCCCAAACTGCTCTCAAACTCCATAAAGCCCCTACGACCACTGAGCCTCCTCCCTAGTCCTCCATGACTCCAATACCTATGCTCCTGCCTCCCAGCACCACCCCTCCTCTGTGTCCCCTGAGCCCCTGACCCTGAGGCTGGGCCCCTCCCATGGGGCATTTTCAGGAGTAGAATTGTCTTTTCTCCTTAAGCCTCCATCTTTAAACCAGCCGTTGTCTTGGCAACGGTCTGCGGCTGACCTTTGTGTAGAAAAAAAGGGTGACCTTCCCAAGGCAACCCCCTCCTCACCACCAACCCCCTGCTGAGACGCGGTTTAAAGGCGTCTGTCTAAACAATGCATTATGGATTTCTCCGCCCGGCAGGCGTGCGCGGGCTAAGAATTTCAATCTGAAGGCTCAGCCTTCCCTAAAGTTGAGCGAGTGTCTGGGGAAAGGGTGCTATAAACACAGATTCATGAGTGTATAGGGTCTTGGACTGCCACCCCACAACTCAGGCTGCACCAAGATCAAGGCCTCTGCCTCAGTTTCTACACCTGTTAAATAGAATCAAAGAGGGCTAGACTCCCAGAGACAGGATGGGGAAATAGGGGGCACTGCTCACCCAGCCTGGGGGGTCCCAAGACCTGCCTGTCTGCTGTGGAAGCCCAGGGGGCCCTGCTATACCCAAGGCCAGAGGACATCCCTGGGGCTTTAGGAGTCTGATCAAGGGCCTCTGGTGGGAGGACGCTCCTCCACCAGGCTCTACCCCATGTGGGATGGACTATAGTCCCCCATAATCCCCCATGCCCCGTGAGGGATATGGCTGTCAATGTCCTTCCCTGCAATTTCTGGGGGAAATGGAAACAAGAAACAGAAAAAAAAGAAAAGGAGAAAGATTTCTTCTGTAGCTTCCCTTTGGCAGAATATCTGTTCTGAGCTCCTTCCTCACCTCCAGGCAACCCTCCCTGCCTGCCTCTCACCTTGGGCACACCACAGGGATGAAGTCCCTCCACTACTCTAAACTCTGCTATGACTCCCCAGTGCCCTCAGGAGCTCCTCCCTGCAGCCCATGAAGCCCTCAGTGGCCTCCCTGTCCCTGCTCCAGCCAGGTCCTGCTACCCTGAACTCTGCCTCTGAGCCAGGGTACCTTAGGACCTTTGCACTTGCTCTTCACAGGAAGCCTGGTTTCCTGGTCTCAGCTCAAATACACCTCCTCCGAGAAGCCCATTTTCAGGCTCCCTTAAAAATTTCCAACACAGGCTAAGGCACCAGCCACGTACACCTGAGCTGGTGGGTTCGAATCCAGCCCTGGCCCACCAAACATCAATGACGGCTGCAATCAAAAAATGGTCCAGCGTTGTGGCAGGCGCCTGTAGTCCCAGCTACTTGGGAGGTAGAGGCAAGAGACTCGCTTGAGCCCAGGAATTGGAGGTTGCTGTGAGCTGTGATATCAGAGCACTCTATCCAGGGTGACAGCTTGAGGCTCTGTCTCAAAAACAAACAAACAAACAACAACAAAAAATTTCCAACACAGAGAGAGACAGACAGGAAGACTGGTGTCTCTTTCTAGCTGATTTACTTCAAGCTCTCAAGAGCAAGCACCAGCCCTGTCTTTATTTTATTTTTATTTTATTCTATACTATTTTCAGACACAATGCATAAGGCATCATTCTAAGCATTTCCAAAGGTTACTTGGTCATCATAACCACCTGACTGTGCCAAGTGGAAACTGAGGCCAAAGAAACACCATCTCTTCTGCCACTCTCCAGAGCACACATCAAGTGCTCAATACATGCATGTGTATTGTGTATTATGACACCAGACATATTGCATTAAGCCCACCCTGAACACCTCATCTTAATTTGGTCACATCTTGGCTTACTCCTGTAATGATCCTAGCACTTGGGGAGGCCGAGGTGAGTGAATTGCTTGAGCTCATGAGTTCGAGACCAACTTGAGCAAGAGACAGGGTCTCTTAAAAAAAAAAAAAAAAAAAAACAGCCAGGGCTGTGACTCAGTGAGTGGGGTGCTGGTCCTATACACTGAGGGTGGTGGGTTCAAACCCGGTCCCAGCCAAACTGCAACAGAAAAATAGCTGGGCTAGCAGGCCACTGTGGTGGGCGCCTGTGGTCCCAGCTACTTGGGAGGCTGAGGCAAGAGAATTGCTTAAGTCCAAGAGCTGGAGGTTGCTGTGAGCTGTGACTCCACAGCACTCTACGGAGGGCGATAGAGTAAGACTCTGTCTCTACAAAAAAAAAAAAAAAATAGCTGGCATTGTGGCGGGTGCCTGTAGTCCCAGCTACGCGGGAGGCTTAGGCAAGAGAATTGCCTGAGCCCAATAGCTGAAGGTTGCTGTGAGCTGTGATGCCACAGCGCTCTACCAAGGGTGTCTCTAAAAAAAAAAAAAAAAAAGCAGCCAGGGCTCTGCGCTTGTGGCTCAACAGGCTAAGGTGCCAGCCACGTACACCTGAGCTGGTGGGTTCGAATCCAGCCCGGGCCTGACAAACAACAATGACGGCTGCAACCAAAAAATGGCCGGCGTTGTGGTGGGCACCTGTAGTCCCAGCTACTTGGGAGGCGGAGGCAAGAGACTCACTTGAGCCCAGGAATTGGAGGTTGCTGTGAGCTGTGATTTCACAGCTCTCTATCCAGGGTGATAGCTTGAGGCTCTGTCTCAAAAAAAAAGAAAAAAAAAAACAGCCAGGCATTGTGGCAGGCACCTATAGTTCCAGCTACTTGGGAGGCTGAGATAAGAGAATCACTTAAACCCGAGTTTGAGGTTGGTGTAAGCTAAGATGCCACAGCACTTTACTAAGGTGACAAAATGAGACTCTGCCTCAAAAAAAAGAAAAATTGTGGTCACATCTACGAAGACCTTATTTCTAAACCAGGTGCTACCCCAGGCTGCAGGGTTGGGAGGTGGGCACATCGTCCTGGGCACAGGGTGGGCCTGGGCCCTCTTCCGTCTGCATGCCCTGCCCCTGCTCCGAGATCCCCAAATGAGGCTACTCAGCCCCTCACCGCCTCTGCAGAGACCAGGGGACACTGTGAACATCCTGAGGGCAGGGCCTGGAGCATGCCCTACCCCATCTGGGTTTGGGGCCTCTGTAAATATTAGGACCTGCTGTGAAGAGGGTCCCTCACCTGAGAATTTAGCTCTAGGGTCAGGCTGGGTGTTCCTTTGCCGGGGTCCAGATACCCTCACCCCACTCCTGAGTTTTCACTAGGCACACCGCAGGTGCCCACTGATAGGGAGACTCCAGATCTTCACAACTCCGGAACAAGATAGTGAGACAGCCTCTGGGGCCACCAGGTCCCACCCTGTCAAGGCCCACCCTATACCCAGACCCAGAAAAAGGCTGGATGAGGAGGCCACAGAGCACAGTCAGGAGAGCTGAGACAGAGGCTGCTTGCCCATAACCTCATACACAGCCCACACCATCTCTGCCTCTCTGTGTCTCACTATGACTCTTTGTCTTTCTCTGTCCCTATCTCTGTATCTCTCTGGGTCTGTCCTTCTATCTCTATCTCTGTTTTTCTGTAGCTATCTCTCCATCTATCTCTGTCTCTCTGTGTCTCTCTGTTTTTCTGCATCTCTGTCTCTTTCTGTTTCTTTGTTTCTGTCTATCTCTGTTTTTCTGTGGCTCTGTCTTTATCTCTGTTTCTTTCTTTCTTTTTTTTTTTTTTGAGACAGAGCCTCAAGCTGTAACCCTTAGTCACTGGTGCCTTAGTCACTTGAGCCATAGGCACTGAGCCTCTCTCTCTGTTTCTTTTTTTCTTTTCTTTCTTTCTTTTTTTTTTTTTTTTTTGATAAATAGTCTCACTTTGGCCCCCTTGGTAGAGTGCCATGGCGTATTAGATCACAGCAATGTCAAACTCTTGACGATCAAGTAATTCTTTTTTTTTTTTTTTTTGCAACCGAGTCTCAAGCTGTTGCCCTAGGTAGAGAGCTGTGGCGTCACAGCTCACAGCAACCTCCAACTCCTGGCTTAAGCGATTCTCTTGCTTCAGCCTCCCAAGTAGCTGGGACTACAGGCGCCTGCCACAATGCCTGGCTATTTTTTTGTTTGTTTGTTTTTGGTTTTAGTTGTCATTGTTGTTTGGCAGGTCCAGGCTGGATTCAAACCCACCAGCTCTGGTGTATGTGGCTGGCACCTTAGCCACTCAAGCTACAGGTGCCAAGCCTCAAGTGATTGTCTTGCCTCAGCTTCCTGAGTAGCTGGGACTATAGGCACCCACCACAATGCCTGCCTATTTTTAGAGATGGGACCTTGCTCTTGCTCGGGTTGGTCTTGAACTCCTGAGCTCAAGTGATCCACCCCCTCGGCCTCCCTGAGTGTTAGGATTGCAGGCATGACCCACCGCACCCAGCCCCTTTCTCTGTTTCTGTCTCTGTCTTTGTCTCTATCCTTCTATCTCTGTCCATCTCTATCTGTAGCTCTGTCTCTCTCTCTCTCTCTCTCTCTAACTCTGTCTCTCTGTCTCTAACTCTGTTTTTCTGTGTCTATCTCTCTGTTTCCTTATTTCTGTCTCTATCTCTGTTTCTGTCTCTCTGTTTCTCTGTCTCTCCCACCTGCTGGCCTCGCTGGCTCCTACCCCTCTCCCTGTGGACTCTGGGCAGTGACCTGCAGCTGCCTCCACTGTGTCTGAGGGAAGAGTGCAGTCTTGCTCCAGCTAAGAGATTTCCTGTGTGTGTTTGTGTGTGAGGGGGTGGTGGTGCAGGAGGGAGGGTCTGAGAAGAAGAAAAGCAGGAGATGGATCCACTCCAGGATAAGAGTGGGTGACCTACACATCACCCTACGCACCACCAGGCCCAGCTACAGCCAAGGAGCTGAGGGCACAGCAGTCACTGTGGGCCTTGCAGGGACAGGGCTGAGGAGGCAGTGTCCAGGAGCAATGGCTCTCCACATGTCTCTTCCTCCTCCCCATCTCTTCCAGCTAGTGGATGAAAAGGCTTTGGTGGCTCGGCACCTGTGGCTCAAGCAGCTAAGGCATCAGCCACATACACCTAAGCTGGTGGGTTCAAAACCAACCTGGGCCCGCCAAACAACAATGACAGCTGCAACCAAAAAATAGCCAAGTGTTGTGTGGCAGGTGCTGGGAGGCGGAGGCAGGAGAAATCTCTTGAACCTAGGAGTTGGAGGTTGCTGTGAGCTGTGATGCCACAGCACTCTACCCAGGGTGACAGCTTGAGGCTGTGTCTCAAAAAAAAAAAAAAAAAGGCTTTGGTGGGTGCCAGCCTAGCCTAGCTGGACAATGGGACCCCTACCCACTGCGCCCTCTCTGCCTTCTGTCCCACAGTAAGGACAGAGCTAGGAGCCACTCCATATAGATGACCCCTCCCAATGTTGGGGGCCACAGGAGCAGAATCATCTTCCTGTAGGTCTGGAAGGGAAATCAGGAGAGCCTTCAACACAGAAACACTCCCCACATGCCTGGCTGGCCTGCCCTTCTAGCTCCAGCAGTACAGTGGTGAGACCCTCAGCTACGAGAGCATGTGAGCAGAGGCTGCCTCTGAGGTGCAGTTGGCATCCTTCACTGTTGTAAAGGTCAACACATTTGCTCTGTGACAGCCCCCTTTGGCCAGTGGAGAAATAGAGTCTGAGGGTGCAGTGGCTTCTCGCTCACACTGCTGGCAGTGGTGAGACTGGGTTCCATGCCTAGAACCAGTTTTTCTGGTTAATCCCCAAACCAGGCGCTGAGGTGGGGGGACTTGCCTTTTGCTTTTGGCCGCACTGAGCTCTGACCATGTGTGAAGATCAAATGCCTAAGACTGGGACCAATGAAAGTGTTTTCAAGAACAGCATTCCCGGCTTGGCGCCTGTGGCTCAACGGGCTAAGGCACCAGCCACATAAATCTGAGCTGGCGGGTTCGAATCCAGCCCAGGCCCTCCAATCAACAATGACGGCTGAAACCAAAAAATGGCCGGGTGTTGTGGCGGGCGCCTGTAGTCCCAGCTACTTGGGAGGCGGAGGCAGGAGACTCGCTTGAGCCCAGGAATTGGAGATTGCTGTGAGCTGTGATGTCACAGAACTCTACCCAGGGTGGACAGCTTGAGGCTCTGTCTCAAAAAAAAGAAAGAAAGAAGAAAGAAAGCTTTAAAAAAAGAACAGCATTCCCTTCAATTGCTCACCAGTGGATAAGTGGATAAACACAACATAGTACCCCATGCACTGGAATATCATTGAGCCATGAAAAGGAAAGAAGCTCTGACACAGTCCACAATGTGGATGGACTTTGAAGACATCAGGTAGAGTGAGAGATGCCAAACGCAGAAAGGCAGTGTCCTGTACCTGTGCATGTGAACATATGTGTGTGTGTGTGTGTATGCAGCGCTGTGGCTGCCCCAAAACTCCTAGCTGCTAAAATTACTCACCATCTTGGACCCTCTTGCCTGAGTGGGGATACTAAGGGGCCTCAGGTGTGGGCACTGCTGAGACAGCACCTTGGCGACTGGCAGGGCTTCCCTGCTGTTGCCATTTATATGATGTGGAACAAGCAGATCCACAGAGACAGGAATTGGAGTCACGGTCACCAGAAGGTGGGAAGGGGTTAGGGAGTGACTGCTGATAGGAATGGGCTACCTTACTGGGTGACGGAATATTCTAAAATTGGTTGGTGGACACATAACTTTGTGAATATACTAAAACAAGTGACTTATACATTTTGTTTATTTATTTTTGAGACAGAGTCTCACTTTATCATCCTTGCTAGAGTGCTGTGGTGTTATAGCTCACAGCAACTTCAAATTCTTGAGCTCAAGCAATCCTCTTGCCTCAGCCTCATGAGAGGCTGGGACTATAGACGCCCATGCGACTGGACACTTGGCTATTTTTAGAGATAGGGTCTTTCTCTTGCACAGACTGGTCTCCAACTCCTGAGCTCAATCTACCCACCTCAGCCTTCCAGAGTGCAAGGATTACAGGCATGTGCCACCGCACCTAACCAACTTGTCCTTTTTTTTTTTTTTTTTGAGACAGAGCCTTAAGCTGTCACCCTGGATAGAGTGCAGTGGCATCACAGCTCACAGCAATCTCCAATTCCTGGGCACGAGCGAGTCTCCTGCCTCTGCCTTCCAAGTAGCTGGGACTACAGGTGCCCGCCACAACGCCCGGCCATTTTTTGGTTGCAGCCACCATTGTTGTTTGGCGGGCCCAGGTTGGATTCGAACCCGCCAGCTCAGGTGTATGTGTCTGGCGCCTTAGCCCATTGAGCCACAGGTGCCGAGCCTAACTTGTCCATTTTAAATGAACAAACCATATGGTATTTGAAAATCTTATCCCTGACGAAGGACTCATGTGAGAGAAATTTTCCGACTTAGATCTCCCCCTTTGCCAGAAGTTCTGGTGCTTTTTACTCCTTCTGTATTCCTGTCTGTCTAATAAAATCTTGTCTTACCACTGGGGAAAAAAAAAAAAAGGAAAATCCCAATAGGCTGCACACGAACGCAGTGGCTCATGCCTATAATCCTAGCATTCTGGAAGGCCAAGGTGGGTGGATTACTTGAGTTCACAGGTTCAAGACCAGTCTGAGCCAGAGAGAGAGATCTCTCTAAAAGTAGCCAGGCATTGTGGCAAGCTCCTATAGTCCCAGCTACTTGAGAGGCTGAGGCAAGAGAATCGCTTAAGCCTAAGAGTTTGAGGTTGCTGTGAGCTATGATGCCACTGAGGGAGCAAAAGTAACCTGTCTCAAAAAGAAAAAGAAGGGCAGCGCCTGTGGCTCAGTGAGTAGGGCGCCTGCCCCATATATCAAGGGTGGTGGGTTCAAACCCAGCCCCGGCCAAAGTGCATCAAAAAATAGCTGGGGGTTGTGGCAGGCACCTGTAGTCCCAGCTACTGTGGAGGCTGAGGCAAGAGAATTGCCTAAGCCCAGGAGTTGGAAGTTGCTGTGAGCTGTGACTCCACAGCACTCTACCGAGGGTGATAAAGTGAAAACTGTCTCTACAAAAAAAAAAAAAAAAAAAGAGAGTGAGAGAAAAGAAAATCTCAATAAAACTATTTTTAAAAAAATTGTATTTAAGGCTGGGCACAGTGTCTCACACCTGTAATCCTACACTTTCAGAGGCCAATGTGAGTGGATTGCCTGAGCTCACAAGAGAGAGACCTCCTCCCTCCTCCCCCGTCCCCATCTCTAAAACTAGCCAGACGTTATAGCAGGTATCTGTAATCCCAGCTACTCAGGAGGCTGAGGCAAGAGAATCGCTTGAGCCCCAGAGTTTGAGGTTGCTATGAGCTATGATGCCCTGGCACTCTACTGAGGGCAAAAAAGTAAAACTCTGTCTAAAAAAAAAAAAAAAGAAAGAAAAATTAACTGGGTATCTGTAGTCGTAGATTCCCAGGAGCCTGAGGCAGGAGCATCACTTGATGAACCTAGCAGTTTGAGGTTGTTGTGAGCTAGGCTGACACCATGGCACTCTAGCCTGGGCAACCAAGTAAGACTTGATTAAAAAAAAAAAAATTGATGGGCGGTGCCTGTAGCGGTAACAGCGCCGAACACATGCACTGAAGGTGGTGGGTTCAAAGGCGGTCCAGGCCAGGTAAACATCAATGACAACAGCAACAACAACAAAAAATAGCGGGGTGTTTTTGGCGGACACCTGTAGTCCCAGCTACTTGGGGAGGCTGAGGCAAGAGAATCGCTGAAGCCCAAAGAGTTTGAGTTTTCTATGAGCTGTGGCTCCACTGCACTCTACAGAGGGCAACATAGTGAGACTCTGTCTCAAAAAAATATACGTATATTGCATTTTTTTCCTGCCCCATGTCACGTTACCTCTGTGACTTTGGAAGGCACACCCTCACCTTCCCCTGGGGCCACATGCAAGGAAGCCTCATCTAGGAACCTTGCTAAGTGTTGAGCGTCCTGTCTCTTGCAGCATGCCAACAAACCGTGATCCTTGGGTGGGGATCCTTGTCCTGGGCGATGAATGACCTCTGACTCTCAGGCCTTGCCTCAAAAAACAGAAAAACTCCTGGCTGCTAAAATTATTCACCATCGGCTCGGCGCCTGTGGCTCAGTGGGCTAAGGCACCAGCCACGTACACCTGAGCTGGCAGGTTCGAATCCAGCCTGGACCAGCCAAGCAACAATGCAACCAAAAACTGGCCGGGCGTTGTGGCGGGCACCTGTAGTCCCAGCTACTTGGGAGGCAGAGGCAGGAGACTCGCTTGAGCCCAGGAATTGGAGGTTGCTGTGAGCTGTGATGCCACAGCACTCTATCCAGGGTGACAGCTTGAGGCTCTGT
>CAUYON010000270.1:0-10641 GCA_963573935.1 Arctocebus calabarensis
TAATGTCTGGAAATTCTTTGAAAAACCACAAAGTGGTTTGCAAATGTTATTTTGCCCCTATTGCTCCAGGTGATTGGGGATAAGACCACTTTTTAAACAAATGTTTGCATTCCTATGAATCAGAGCCTGGCATATGGTAGGCGCCCAAGGGCTGTCTACTGAAGCAATCTGGCCGATTGATTGTTTGGGATAATGTGTACAAAAGGGCTTTCAAGGTACAGTATAGATAAAATCCAGCAAGAAGGGAAGTTATGACTTTTAGTCCGAGTAATTCCTCCACTCCTTTATCATCTTCCTCCAGCAAGGTGAGAACTGAAGGAACTGGTGGAGAGAAATCCCATGGTCAACACCACTGGGCCCAGTCCCTCCAGGGTCAGAGTGCTTTCCTTCCTGCAGAGCCCAGTGGAAGAATCTGAAACTCAGGGTGAGGAGGGGTCCTTATTTGGTTCAATTCTCTCAGGGTAGGACCCTCGTTGCAGATGCCAACAATGCCCAAATAACTTTGCTTCCATAGCCCCAGCAAAGGGGATCTCATTACCTTTCGAGGTGACCCATTGTGGCATAGCCCTTCCTCATAGGAGCAGGAATGTACCACCCTGAACTTGCCAGCTCCAGACCTGGGTCCACCCTTCATGTAAAGACCTGGTGGCACCCAGGGTTCATGTTCATATGAAGGGTACCCTCTTCCTAAGGGCTTCTGCGCCCTCTGCCCCCAACCTGAGCAAGCTTACTGAGGATGGGGAAGGCTCTCTGGCTCCTGAACTTGCACAGCCACAAACACTCAGGGGCAGCACTTTCCCCTCCCCAACTGGGTTGGTCTCTGGACCAGGGTCTGGGCCCAAGCTGGGTGTGGGGCCAGGGGAGCTTACCAAGACAGGTAAAGGCAGTCTGGTAGGCACTGAAGCTCATCCAACAGAATATGGCTTGGCGGGAAGGGTGGAGACTCTGGGGTGGGGGCCCCAGGTCTGGGGCAGCCCCTCGGTGCAGAGCTCGAAGGTTGGCCCTGGGGTGGGAGCAAGGGAGGCAGGGACCTCAGGGAGCATACACACACACTCCCTAATTCCTCCTCTGGGCCAGCCTCCAGCCAGACTTCCTATCTAGTTACAGCACGTGACCATCAGCAGGGCAGCCAGAGCTGTGGGAGCTCAGAGGCTACTAACCCAACCTGGGCGTCAGGGAGGGCTTCCTGAAAGAGGTGCTGTCTGGGCAGGCTTATAAATAATAATTTTAAAAAGGGTAATTAAGGAAGACAGAACCAGGCAGAAGGCTCAACCTGGGCCAGATCAGAGAAGTGGGAAAGAACAGTGAGGAAGGAAGTGTCATGCAGCTCAGCCACAGGGCAGGAGGCAAAGCGGGCAGGGCTCAGAGCCTTGAATACTGGGACAAGTAGGGCCAACCCTGGGGAAAAGGTCCCTGGACAGGTGCTCTGAGTTCCGGCATGTGTCAGTTCTCCAACTCCGTGAGGTGCTAAGACCTCCCTTTCCCACCGCCCTGCTCTCTTTCTGCCCAGAATCCCCCAATGTACCTCCTCACTCACCACAAAAGGGCAAGCAAGGTGGCTCGACATTCAGTACCCACCACAGCCTCTCAAGAGCCCTGACGCCCACCAGGCCACCCCCTAACCCACCCTCTCCTGTCAGGTCCCTCCAGCCTCTGCTCTCACCCACGCGCCCCCACCTCCTGCCTCTTCCTCCATTCCCAGGCACAGGCAGCCCCCCAGGCTGCCTTCCCACCCTTCTCAGGGGGCAAACTCTACATGCTGCTCTGAGTCACTTGTGCTGTGTCACCCACACTCACAGACAGGAAGACCCAAGGGCAGCCCTGGCCCCACCGTCTCTTTCTACCCCAGTGTAGCCTGGTCCTGCAGAGGCCTGCCCAGCCTCCAGCCCAGGGCTTCCCCACAGGTGCCCCAACTACTCAGGGGTCCTGAAGGCCCACAGGACCCTTACCTCTTCTCCAGTCTGCACTGGCTGAGTCAGAGCCTGCCACTAACCTGTGTGCTGCCAGCGAGCGGATCAGGACCAGGAAGGTGAGTGAGCAGGACAAGACCAAGGCTGAGATGTAGCAAACTGGAGGGCAAAGAGGGGGAACTCAGGCCTGGAGGATCTCTGAGGGGCCACTGAGCTGCCAGTGCCAGGGTGGTGCCCTGGGGAAGTTACCCCTGCCCCATGCTCCACTCTGAGTGGAGGCCTCTTGACCACACCCTCCGTTCCTAGATCCAGTGTAACTTGATGACTTTGGCCACCCCATCCTTTCTGGTGATGTCTCGTGGTCAAGATCTGGCCCTCACTCTGGTGCCACAGCTTCCACTGCTGCGTGAACCCCTGTGGAAGACTCCATCCAACTTGGCATCTGCCTCCAGCTCCGTCATCTCTTGGCCACATGGCCTTCAGGAGGACAGTCCTTCTCCCCAAGCCTCGGTTTGCCCATGAACATACTGCTTATCCATCTCCCTGGGTAACAGGAGGCCCATCTGAGACTCAGAGAGACAGTGGGGGGCGTGCAACCACCACCAAGCGGATCCAGAATGAGCTCCGGTACCTGCACTCTAGTCAGCCAACCCACAGAGTGTCCCTGGGCTTGCGTCCCCACCAGAAACTTGGACGGGGGGAGAGCAAACACACAGGGAAAAGACAAGCTCTTGGTCCTTGCAGCCACAGGTGCTAAAGCAGAGGCGCGGGCAGGTGTAGGGGGGGGTCACTCATCACTGACCGCATGTTAGGATCACCTGGAGATGCTAAAACTCCCCATTACACCCCAACCAGTTAAATCAGAATTTCTGCAAGTGGCACCCAGCCTTGGCTTTGTGAGAGCAAGGCCAGTGATTCCAGCCTGCAGCCAGAGAGAGAAGGCAGAAGCTGCATGACTTATTTCTATCAGGAAAGGATTGAAATCAACCCATCAGCAACACTCACACAGAGTGCCTGCTACAGTGGGGCTCAGATTGTGCTCATCAGAGTCACCGAGGGCTGTTGGTCAGAGATTCTGGCCCCACCCTCAGTTTTCCATTCAGCAGGTCTGGGGTGGGGCTTGAGCATCAGGAATTTCAAAGTTACCAGGTGGTTCCCAGATGCAGCCAGGGCTGAGAAACCTGTGGCCTCTCTGCCTGTCCCTGGCTCCCTACTCCAGCGCCCTGGGAAGTAAGGGTGGAGAAAGCAGTGCACATGCATGGCTTCATCCTGCTGCCTTGCCCCTTCTGGAGCCAGCTCTGCAGCAGAGGTGCATTCTGGGCAGTTTGCTGCCAGGAGGTGAGGCGCCTGCTCGCTGAGCCTGCCTAGGTAAGTGAACAGGCTAACACAGAGTTGAAGGATCAGCCCCCTGGCCACAGGCCTGGTGTTTGATCTCCATCTGTCTACCTCCTGCATCTCCCCCTCCATTATTTCCAAATGTGGGTTCCTCCAAACTCTGGCACCTCTGGAATCTTCTTTCTTTGCTGCCCCAGGGACCCTGCACGTGCTCCTGTTTTGGGCCCTGTTTTGGGGACAGATCTGTCTTAGAGTCTGAGCTTTCTGTGAATCACACCAAGCTTATGGTTCTACGGCAACTGGCAGCTCTAAAATACGCTGTCAGAGCTCAGAAGACACCTGGTCCCTAGGCTAGGAACAGACCAAAGGACTCCCAAGCACCAAGCCCAGACTGCTGAGTGGTTTTGGGCAGATCTCTAACACTCGCGGGCCTCTCATCTGCAAACGAGGAGAGTAAAATACTTCTCTGTTTGGTCCCTGTACCCAGGAAGACCCCAAGTGGGAGAATTTTGATCTTGGAAACTGTACCATGTGATTACAAACCTAAGGAGAGATATGGAGAAGCAGCATGTCCATGGACACATCACTTCATGTCCCTGAGCCTTAATTTCCTGCATTGTGAGGTGGGCGCAGTGATGCTGACCTAACAAAGCTGCTGCAGAGGAGGGTCCGGGCTTGGATGTGGACTGACTTGAGCCATGGCTGCTCCAGCCTATGAACCAGGTTAAGGCCAGCTTGGAATATCCCCCTGGAGATGACATTTTCGCCCACCTGGAATTTGTTACCTGTCCAGTTTGTGGGCCTCAGCAGCAGGGCAGCCTCTGGGGTCAGAATTGAGGCACTCAGGAAGGTCAAGGCAGGCTGTCACTGCTTGGCCCTCTGCCCACCCTCATTTCCTGTACCCCTCCATTGCCAGCTTGCCCAGGTCTGCAGGACAAGGGTGATGTTATTGGTCAGGAACAGCTGCAGAGCAGCCACACCTCCACCTGCAATGCTGGCAATCTGAACTCCGACTGTCACATGCTACTCCTCAGAAGCCAGCTGGGAGCCCCCATTTCAGTGAGGGTGCAGGCCCTATGACTCCTGACCACCAGGTTTTGTCTGAAGGTGGTAACCTGGGCCACAGCCCAGGTTTAGCAGCCCTGCTGGTTGACCTCAGGCAGACCCTCCCATCTGCCCAGTCGGGTGCTTCCCTTCCACAGAGCTAAGGGGAGGGCCCAGGAGATGGGAGAGGTGGGTGGCTGCAGGAGGCATCAGACCATAGAAGCAAGGCTGGGGTTATTCCCTGATCGAGAGGCTTATTGTCAGGGGACAGAAGGAGAAAGGGGATGGCACAGAAGACAGGGATGGGGAAGAAAAAGTGTGCGCCCTGCCCGCCCCAGCCCTTGCCCTGAGATTAGCTCAGAAATTCTGATCAAATACCTCCTTTCCTCTTTCCCCACACTCAGCTCCCCCATCCCATGGCCTTCCTCATCTTGACACCTAGAGAATTGGTCAGAGGAGATACCACACAAACCAACCAGGAGCCAGGGCTACTGAAACAGTCCTTTCGGGTTTCATGGAAGCTCCAGCTGCCCCCATTTGGAGATGAGGCAGTCAAGACCAGAGAGGGGAAGAATGAGCACAAGGACCCCAGTACATCTGTTTAGGCTGGGGTGGGTCTCCTGGCTATGTCCCCACTGTGACCCTTGGGGGCTCCCCAGAAGCCTCACCTTCCAGAGCCCACAGATAGTGCTTCACCAGCTCCACCACCTCCTGCCTGTCCTCTGAGAGCACGATCCCAAAGCCAGCCAGCAGGTAGGAGACGTCCGTGGTGACACCCGCCCTCACCTTCTGTATGGTGGGTACCACGCCCACCAGGAGCAGCAGCGCCACCTGGAAGAGCCCACAGTGAGGCTCTCAGTGTCTCTGTGCTGACACTAGCAGCACGGTGTCATGCAGCCATGTGCCCCCTGCCCATCCAAGTGTTCACATCTGCCTCTTAGAGCAGAATCCTCATGCTTCCAGACAGATGCAACTATGGGCTCACAGGCCAAAAAGAGGCCTTTGAGCCCCTCAGCTGTACAACACAGTGGGACTCCATATCTGTGGGTTCCACAGCCAACCAATTCAACCAACTGCAGATCAAAAATATTCAGGGAAAAAACCCACAATGAAAAATAACAAAAAAGAATAATTCAAATTTTAAAATACAGTGTAACAACTATATATATATATATATATGTATATATGTATAGCATTTACATTGTATGAGGTATTATAAGTAACCTAGAGATAATTTAAAGTGTACGGGAGGATGTATGTCAGTTGTATGCAAATACTATGTCATTTTAACTTTTTTTTTTGTAGAGACAGAGTCTCACTTTATTGCCCTCGGTAGAGTGCTGTGGCGTCACACAGCTCACAGCAACCTCCAACTCCTGGGCTTAGGCGATTCTCTTGCCTCAACCTCCCGAGTAGCTGGGACTACAGGAGCCTGCCACAATGCCTGGCTATTTTTTTTGTTTGTTTTGCAGTTCGGCTGAGGCTGGGTTTGAACCTGCCACCTTTGGTATATGGGACCAGCGCCCTACTCGCTGAGCCACAGGCGCCGCCCTATACTATGTCATTTTTTTTTTTTTTTTGAGACAGAGCTTCAAGCTGTCATCCTGGATAGAGTGCTGTGGCATCACAGCTCACAGCAACCTCCAATTCCTGGGCTCAAGCGAGTCTCCTGCCTCCGCCTCCCAAGTAACTAGAACTACAGGCGTCCACCACAACGCCCGGCCATTTTTTGGTTGCAGCCATCATCGTTGTTTGGCGGGCCCGGGGACTGGATTCGAACCCGCCAGCTCAGGTGTACGTGGCTGGCGCCTTAGCCCGCTTAGCCACAGGCGCCGAGCCACTATGTCATTTTATATTAGGGACGTGAGCAACCATGGGTCTTGGTATCTGCAGGGGTCCTGGAACCAATCCCTATGGATACTGTGAGACACCCGTATCTATACCCTATCTATCTATCTATCTATCTATCTATCTATCTATCTATCTATCTATCTATCATCTATTTAAACTTCAGAATATAAAATTTCTAAGTTTTCTATGTTGGAGAAAGCAAATGAGTACAAGAATTAAAGCTAAATAGACCTGGAATCAAATGTTGACTACCCTGACAAATTAACTGTGTAGGAACTTGGCCAAGTCAAATTCATCTCTGGGAGCCTCAGTTTCCCCTGTCTGTAAAATAGAGAAAATCATTCCTACTTCCCAGAATTTTAATTTTTTTTCCTGTGGAAGTGGTGGAAGTGGGGTTTATCATGTTAGCTCCCTAAATCTGCCCAACTATTCAAAGAGGAAAGCAATTGTGTTTCCTCCATTTTACCAATAAACTAACAGGTTCAGGGAGGTTGAACGACCTGCCCAAGGTCTCATAGGAGGTAAGTAATTGAACTAGGCTTAATGTTCACATTTATACAGATTTTAGAACTCATACTCTGAGTCACAGTATGAGTCCAACAAGAGTTAACACTGCTGCCCTTCTGGATAGGCCAGCATTCCCAAGATGGCCAGAAGCAGCTGGCCAGGATTCAGGGTGGGGCACTTGGAGAGCTGAGATGGGCCTGAGCTGTTCCAGGCTCGGGATTGAGGGCAAGGGTCCATGGGCAGATGGCACTATAGGGGCAGATGGTACTACAGGGTGCAGAACATACCTGGTAGATTGCTGTCCCTGTCAGGGTGGCTGAAAGCACCAGCTTCAGGGGGAGGCGGAATCCTGCATCCCCAAAAGAAGGGGCATGGTGAGCAGCACCACCCAGGCCCAGGAGCCCCCACCCCTCCCCAGGGGCCCAGGAAAAAAGCCAGGGATCACAAGACTCTGGACCACCAAGGTCAGGCCAGGTTCTTGCCCTTGCCCTGAGTTAGGAATTGTCCCTTCTGTTAACAAGAGTTCTGAGCAGCAGGAGCCAACCCTCTATTGCAGCTGTTCTGTGCAAGGGAGGGTGAGTTCACCTGTCACTCTGGGCCTTGGGTCCCACCCCTTACCTCTCTGTGGAGTGTAGATGTACTGCTTGAAGCAGATCCAGGCCCAGGACAGGAACCCGTGCTTGGGGGAGTGGGAGCTGTAGAAAGATGCTGGCAGGTGGTATGGCCCTCAGGAGAAACCCCTGCCCCAGGGCAAGTCCCGGAGTCTGGTCACTCGTCATCTCTGCCCCTCCCCTGCTGCCTAGTGCCGCGCTCCCACACACGCCTGGTAACTAGCCCTGTTCCCTAGCCCTGTTCTCCACCTTGGTGGGGACCTCACCTTGTCTCCAGCTTCTTCCGGCAAAGGAGGCTCCTCAGATATTCCTCAGAGTAGCGGCTCTGCCGCCCCTGTGGAGACAGACAAATCAGAGGAGCAGATGACACTTGCCTGGAGCCATCCCTGGGGCTCCGGCTCAGGGTCCTAGAATGTTCACCAAGTAGGTGCTCTGTAAAATGCTCTTGGCTGTGGTGGTGGTGGGTGTGAGGCAGCTGACCTGTGGAGGTGAGATCCCTGACCTTAAAAACTACCTTTTTCTTTGTCACAAATTCAAGGCCAGTTGGTCCCCTATGGAAAAACCCTCAGTGCTGGGAAGTTCTTCCTAAAATCAATCTCCAGCGCTCTCCTGCTTTACTCAGTTGCATCTCACCACTGCTTTTCTTCTAGCCCTCAGGCCTCTGAGGGCTGAGAATGGGGTGATAGGGAGCCTATGTCCCATGAGCAGTCCCTGCCTGGACACAGGATGGGGTCATTCCGGGTTAGACAGCCAGGCCTCTCCTCCTGCTGCTACTCAAGAGAGATCACAAGGTGGCTGGATTGGTCTCAGCCACATTCCAGGCCTTAAGCTGCCTGGCAGAGGCTTGTGGAAGGATGGGGTGAGTGCCTGCCTAGTGTCACCTATTGTCATGGCAACCCTGGTATCCAGAGCAGGAGTGGGTCAGCATGATCGGGTCCTTTGAGACTTAAACCTCTTTGACCAAAGTCCAAAGAAGATTTTGTTCTTCTCAAGACTTGGGAGGAAAGGCTTGCAATGGCAGGAGAGGTGAGGCAGAAGAAATTCTAGAAGAGGAGGAGACTCAGCGAGGCACTGTGTATCCCCAGGGAGCTGTTCCCCTCTTCTGAGCCAGCTGTAAACATGAGGGGACCGTGATTTCTTCAGGAGACTATGAGCACCTGGGTAGGAGTTATAAGTCTTCCGAAGCCACACCAAAGCCAAGAGTCAGTGGGCCTCCTCAGTCCAGAAGGACCCTTTGGGGACCCAGGGCTGCCCCTTGGGAACCCCTTGGCCTCTTCTCTTCTCACTGTCCATTCCCCCTTGGAGTCTTACTCATTCTGTAGCTTCAGTCTGACAAAGCCTAAATTAAGACCCGGTCCCAACCCTTCTGCTGAGCTCCAGACCTTAAGCGAGGACGGACCCACGGCCAGGCATCACCGCAGGAGCCGCTGCTCTCACCCAGTTTTCCAGCCTGCAGCGGGCTCCACCACCAGCCTGCTGTCCACCTGGAAGCCCCCACCAGCCTTTCCTTCACCCGCCCTGTCTGGAGAGAAGCCAAGCCCTCTGGCCTCTGTGTCCTCAGCCTTTTTGAGCCCCTCATTCTTCCCCTTTGAGGGCCTCATGGGAGTTTTCCTCTTCCTCCCCTCTCCCCAGGAAGGGTTAGTCAGCTCCTGCACGTGTTCCCCGTGGCATTCAGAGCAGCCCCCGTGTGTTTACACTGCACTGCATGTCTTTGTCCTGCATTTCCCCCGTGTCCCCCACCTCACCGGGACCTCCTGGAGGTCAGACACAGGTCAGCCAGCTCTAGTCCACAGCATGGAGCCCAGGGTCTGACCCAGGGTAGGTGTATGCAAGACTTTTTAATAAGATCACAATATCCTTTAAGAATTCTCTCTTACGACCGTGTATTCATCTGTCCATCCACCCATTCATTCATCCATCCACCCCTCTATATTTGCTGAGTACTATTATGGGCTAAGACCTGTCCAGTCATGCAAACAAGACATGAACAAAACAAAGCCATCTCTCTGCCTCTTTACTCGCGCTCTTTGCTGTGCCTACCATGCCTTCCTATTTGTTATTCCTTCCCCACTCCAAATCCTCCCTGTCCTTCAGGCCTCACTCAAGTCTACCTCCTCCAGGAAGCCTTCCAGGACCTCCCCCTTTTTTGGTATTATCCAACTATATCCACCCTGGAGTTTATTCCTAATGCAGTTCTGCCTTAGTGATTCCTGCGTCATTTCAGCACGTGCAGAACTTGGATTAAGGAAACGGTTCCAGGCTTGTCTCATTTCTCCATCTGGATCCTCTGTTTCAAAAACAGAGCTATGACGTTTCTGTCTTCTGACCCAGTTCCCCTTTGAGTCCCTACTAGTCATATAACACAGTGCCTCAGGTATATTGAGCTCAAGTCAAGGGGCCAGTCCAGCCTTTGCCGGCGGAGGGAGGACTAAGCCGTCCCTCACTGACACAACAGACATTTTCTGAACACCTGCAATGTGCTGGGCCCCCGACCAAGCATGGCCGTATACATAGGACCACAGATGGGGAATCTGGAGTGTCTTGGGTGCTGAGCAGGGCCCCCCTCCCCAGCCCTGTGCCCTTTTACCTCAAAGCCTGTCCTGTGGTTGAAGCTTCTCACCAGCTGCACCGGGTACCAAAGGCTCAGGAATCCAAGGCCCAGAAGGAGAGGCAGGGAGGCCAGCAGTGAGTAGTACTTGTAAATCTGGACAGACAGACACCCAAACAGACCTACCTTCTGCCTTCTTCCCCCAACCGAGAACCAGTCATCCACTTCCCTTCCCACCTCGCACTGGGGCCCTGGGAAGCCTTCTGCGTCTTTGTTCCCCAACTCTGCCATCCTGCTCACTTCCCCTTCTCAGGCTCTGCAGAGGTGCTCACCCCTTCCCCAGACTTCTGGATTCCCATAGGCCTGAGAGGAGAGAGGAGTCCACCAGATCCCCTCCAGAGTGCTGGAAAGAAGCCAGAACAGAGGACACCCACTTTCCCTGGCCTCACGTTTCTGGAGTATTAGCACACAGACTCCTGCAAATCAGGCAAAAGCCTCATTTTCCCCACATGCAGTATGCAAGCTGGGCATCAGGGAAGCACATGCCCTACCTCCAAGGACCAAGGTCTTCCTGGAGTCGGGCCCCTTATATTACATATTCGTTCATTTGTTTGTTAATCCAGCATGTTCTTACTGCAAGTTTAGCACATGATGAAAAAGACCCACCAAGTCCACCATCTCAGAGCAACTATCTAATCTTTTTTTTTTTTTGAGACAGAGCCTCAAGCTGTCACCCTGGATAGAGTGCTGTGACATCACAGCTCACAGCAACCTCCAATTCCTGGGCTCAAGCGAGTCTCCTGCCTCTGCCTCCCAAGTAGCTGGGACTACAGGC